>JAEBDU010006312.1:0-19812 GCA_016802625.1 Heliconius numata | reverse complement strand
GTGGAATTAAATATGGAATATTTAGTGGGAGCCTAGTTGTTTTTAGTGGGCTTGCTTTTAATAGAATACTGTTGCATATATAGTCTATACATGTAATTTATTAAGGAAATTGAGGATATGGTTTGGTTTTGATATGAATCTTTTTAACTGAAGAAATGTTTTGTTCCTTGTATTCTTGTAATGAATTGTTAGTTGTGTTGTTTCTATACAAATTATATTTTTTTGCATTCTTTAAATTATAGTAATTTAATAACAACAATAAAAAACGCGTTTTTGGTCCCAAAGTCAACGTCCAAAAGCCAAATTAAAGACACTTGCTTACCTATATACGATCAAATCAATCAATCGATCGTATACTTTAAAATAACTATAAACTTTTAATATGTTAGATTATGATTTATAAATAATATTTACTTTTTTACCAAAATTATATATTTAAATCGAGTTATTTTAAAAATTAAAGGAAATTCATGCGTTTTCCCGCATAGCAGGGTGGGTAAAAGGAATCTGGTGATAAGACCAGCCTCGCTTTGTCGTTTAAATGAATTATTTGTATTTTCTTCTTTTTTACTGTAATAACAATTCTAATTCGTCTTAGATTACTTGTCTTACATTCTTTTCTACGTTTCTCAATAATATATTTCCAATAATTTTGTGGTAATTGGTGGAAAAAATATATAATTAATACATCTTCGTCTTTCTCACATATATGTTAGGACATAGTTAGAGAAACTGGTGTTGAATTGAAACACTCTGTTCTCCACGCATCGTTCAATTTTGACACATTAAGTGTTGAGTGGCGGAACTTTGTCTGTAAAGCGTGTAGTTGAGTTGAAAGTTTCCTGGTAGACCAGAGCGAGGAAACGAGGCAAAACATGGCGATCAGTTCTGCTACTGAACACGTAATGTCTCCAAGCCGTAAAGTGAAGAACTGAAGTGTCTTTATGGGAACGGAGTATCTTAACACTTAGCCTACCCTGCTATGTGCGGAATGAATCATGACCGGGCTCTTGCGTGAAAAGTGTTTCGTAGAAAAAAATATTGCGTCTAGTAAATAATTAGGTATACTTCATATAGCTATTATTCATTAATTTATTTTTATATAATTTTCGACTACTTTATGTAATTTTCTTTGTGGAATGTACTTATACCAACAGTTACATATCCAGTAAGCTATGCCCCATTGATTCAACTACGACGGTTTACATAATCGTTAGGGCATTGTGCTCAATCAATAGTTGTATACAAAGCATAGTCAGCAGTATATATTAAGCTGTTTCAGTTTTTTCTCTCATATCAGGATAGGTTTTTAACTTAGTGTTAAGACATTCCGCTGCGCAACTTTTCTTTTTTCTTTACTTTTGTTTTGAGATATTGCGTTTCGAGGGTTGAAACTCAACGCCGCGCTTTGTTTACCAGAATGGAAAGCTGAAAATAAATTAAAATTTTTAATATAGAGTCCACTTTTTTGTCTCATAGTCCATCTATCTCCAATTAGTGAAGTTTGCCAGTTGGAGATGATTGTCTCCGTACATTTAGTGCTGCCCTTGGCTAGATGAAGTATTTCTACGGTGCCTCTGATCCCGCTCATGCCTTTATATTCCTCAGCAACTCTCTACTATTGTCTCTTAGACTTTCCTCTACGTTTTTACTCTTTTTCATATGGAACCCACAACCGTTGCGTTTACAACTAAATGTACATTAAAAAGCAGTGTATGTAATAGTATTAAGGCCAGTCGTGGCGCTGTGGCGCAAGCGTGTGAGTGTTAACGTGACAGGTTTTGGGTTCTGTTCCTACTCAAGAAAAGGAAATATTTTCATTTTCTCTATCTGGTAACGAGGCAAAGTAAGGTGTTGAGATTTGGCGGAAAGTGACAAACGGAAGTGTCTTAATGGGAACAAGATAATAGTAACACTTAGTTAATTCATTAAAATCTCTGCGCCACGACGGCCTCTTGTGTAATATAATATGTATGTATGTATGTATGTGTGTAACATAATATATAGGTACAGCTACATAGTAATAGAGTGAAACGTCAGTCAGTCCATCTATAATCGGGTCTAATCCGATTTGCGTTAGTGTTCATATATTATGTACGTATGCGACAGTAAACATTGGTTAGTTGTAATTGATCTGGGTTATAATGTAGTATCTTGTACATTATGGGTTCGATCCCCGGATTGGGGGAACGGTTATAATGATTAATTATATTATTTGAAAATATATATTTTTAATTATTCTTGTTTCCTCGTTCTCGTAAGACAAGGATTATTTGGCTTTATATCGTGTAGACATATTCTCTAATTTTGTTTAGTATCCTTCAAGTATCCTTCATGTATACAAAGAAAAAGAATAAAATGTTTATAAAAATTAAATAAAATCACAAGCATAACATTTAGTTATTTACATTTGACAGTGGCGTTACAGCATATGAATGACTAATGCTGAAACTTCTTACCATTTCCTAAATATGACATATTATGTGTTTAAGATCTACAGACAAAGATATAATAGACATATATCTTCAGACGTATCTGTAGATAGTTCAGCTGGATTAAGGATGACACACGCATTAGTTGGTCCGCATTGCTCGTTATCAATATACTATCTCATAAACAATAAGAGATAAAATCAAAGTGGATTGAAAAGAAAACATCTTCAGTTTTTTTGTGATTTTTGGGCTGTTATTATTAAAAGTTTGTATAATCTCAGAATTTTAATTTAATTAGTCATCAAAATTATATTTTATTTAATTATTGTTAAATAAAAACTTCGATTAAATCAAACAACATTCGTTCAGTTTTTGAAGTATTTAATTTAATCATTATAAAAATACAAAAACTTTTGTTTGTTCAAACATTTTTCTTTTCACAAATATGTATTGATTTACCCTCATTTCAATAAGAAAATATGTATTATTTACTTATTTATTTTCTTTCCTTAGTATAGAGTAACTAGTTAAATACATTAGAAATTATTATATACCATTATATACAAACAAACAAACAATACTTATAATAATTTCGGAGCGGTAGAGGTGTACCCTCGCGCGGGGTAGCGTTCGACGTCAGCCATTGATCGCGCTGACGTCACAGGATGCCCGGGACCGCCGCCGTGCATAATGCTCGCTGATATCGATTAGTCTGTTTATGTATAGACTATAAACTGGACTTTCGGTTTATATATAGATTATTGGACTGGACTGGTGTGAGGGGTTGTGGATTCGATTACCAGGCGAGGAAATTAAACATTTATTATTTTTGTTTCTTCGCTCTGGTATCGAAACATAGGGCGGCGTTTCAGCCACGAAGACACAATGCCTCCAGCATTTGGCGGAAAATGAAGAGCGAAGTGTCATAACACTAGGCTCGAGGGAGCCTCTCGTCTTATATCTAAGGCCTCGTGTTGTAGTCAAATGCATACATATGAATTATATATGCTACATGATACAGTCTAATTGCGGGTGACTCTGACCGCTAGTAGTGCGTAGACCGTAGTGCGTTGCGGTGAAACACGTTGAGTTCCGCCACGTAACACGCAATGTCTAGAAAATTCAGTGGAAAGTGGGAAACGTAAAGAAAGATAAACGTTTTTCATATTTGTTCAGCCTATTTTATTATTGATATATCTTAAAGGGATAAGCCTATTTCAGCATAGATTGTATATATATATCTGATTCTGAATATAACCCTGAGTAACTGACATAAGTTTATGATCTTGTTGTGATGAGTTGTATTTTCATGTAATGAAGTAAGGGAACCTAGTGTGAAGACACTCCGTTCGCCACATGCCGTCCAATTTTCGAAACAGTTCTACGCTATATCTTCTTTATCAGAGGAAATAAAAATAATTCATTTCTTCAAGCGAGGATGATATCCAAAACAATTTTACTGAAGTATTAGGATGTTTAAGAAAATAGCTTTCCGTTTTAAATGAGCCAAAGCTAAAAGGCATTATCTTTTTTCTTTTTGCGGAATTTTAAATGAAATGGAGTACCTATCTATATTGAAATAGCTTTGAGCATTTTCAGTTTGAAACAGAATTGAAAGTAAATATTGTCAATTTTTTCCTTTCGTCTGAGAAAATGTTTAATATAATTATATTACTTAGAACTTGATACTGTTTATTTATGTAGACTGTAATTATTATTGCTGATACTTCTAAGTTCTTGCTTTATTTCACATATAAGTATAGCTGGGTAAGGCGGAATTCGGATATATTTTTGCTGAGTTGCGGAACTCAACGCTGCAGTTACGAGTTAAGATCGAACCCAAAACTGTCACTTTTACAGTAAATCGCTGTGCCATGAAATAATAAAGGTAATAATAGTAAATATCCTTTAGATCATCAAAAAAAAAATTATGTTTGATGTGTTTGTCTGAAATTATATTCACTACTGTACGTTAATTCGTATATTTAATTTTAATTAAATTTAAATGAGATTAGTTTAAAGGCACAATTTTATACTTAATTAAAATAACGTCGAAGTAATTTAAAATTTTATAGAGATACATAAAACAAAGTGCTTTTAAGACGAGATGAAAATGTACTATTAAAGTGTTTTACAATGATATTTTTGTATTCTATTTATTTAAATATTTTTTTTTTGGTAAAATAAGGGGTAGGCAAGATAGATATCATAGAGCTTATCGCTTAATGTAAATACACTCCGTTGCCCACTTTCTGCCTAATTTTGGGGACATTGAGAGTGGCGGAATTGGGCGGAAAGTATGGAATGGAGTGCCTCTAGCCTCTGTCTACATTGCTAAATGCGGAATATAGCATGTAGCTGAAAAGAAAAAACTTTTAGATTATAACTCAAACTATCATACTATTGTATGATACTTCAATTTATAAACTTATTTTTTAAATATTTAATCTTAATAATAAGATAAATAATAGAACCAAATGTTACCTAAATATGAATACGAAATTGAGAAAAAAAGATATTACGTTCTACTAAGGAGTATCGATCTCTCTCCAGGCGGGTCTTTGATCGCTGATTACAGGAACATGCACGGATAATTTGATAACACCATCTCTGTCGCCGTTTAAGCGGGAAATTTTATTGCTTTTAATCTTATACCGGCTATATAGGATCTATTAATATTTGTTAAACGAGGTGTGAGATGATGAGTTTATAAGTAATTCTAGTATCTTAGGATTTACTCAGGCTACTGTCACCATTTTATTGATATTTTTCAATTAAACATAATGATTATTAGAATGATTTAGAAACTAAATAGCTCTGAACGAATGGTCTCTAATAATTTTCATTTCATTTCTTTAATAATTTTCTCGAACAACGCTGAATAACTTTTATTTTTTTTATGTAAAAATATATGAATATTACATTGTTATTTTACAAATTGGCCTTGTCGCATGTCAGACGCGTATTAGACCTAGAAGCTAGAATAGAAAATGAAATTGGGTTCGTTAACACCCCCGAAAGTAATGCCGCAATAACACATTCAAGGGTAAATAGTGTACCGTAGGGTGCAGTGGCAGCGTTTTTAAATTGAGAGTAGTAAGTTTGTTTCTGTTAAGGCCAGACGTGGCGTTGGGCGCCCGTGTGTGCACGTGTAAACGTGATAAATTGTGGGTTCGATTCTCATTCGAGAAAATGAAATATTTAATATTTTTATTTCTTGGCTCTACGGAAAAACGGACGGACAAATAGATAAGACCAGGGAAACATTTATAATCTTATTTAAAATTACGTGTACGTTTATAGTATACTAGGGGCCCGCTCGCGGTTACACCCGCGTGAACTATGTTATTATTAATTTCTGTCTCCATGGGTACGTCCTAGTGACGTCTATGCAAAATTTTAGACTCCTAGCATTTGTAGTAACGAAGTTTCATACAAACTCTCGACCCCAAAAACAACCCCTTAAAAAACGAATATTGCAAATTCCCGTCTTAGCGAGCACCTACGTTCTATAAGTAACTCCTATGCAAAATTTGAGATTCCTAGCACATGTAGTTTCTGAGATTTCGTGATGAGTGAGTGACCTTTCGATTTTATATATATAGAAGATAAATCAGAACTTTTAACGGATATAATATTAAAAGGATTTTTATATAGCAGGCAAATGGAACCTAGTGTTAAGAGACTCCGTTTCCCATTTTCCACCGAATTCAAGAGGCGCGCTTTTGCCTCGACGCCAGCAAAGAAATGAAAATATTAAATGTATAATTTCCTGGAGTGGGAATTGAATCCACAACATGTCGCCTTTTAAGTCATACGCTTGTGCCCCTGCCATTTATAGCGCAATAATTATTCTTGTGCTATAAGTTATGTTTCTTTTTGAATTAAACTAATCTATTTTACTAGTACACCCCCCCTAGATCTTAACACAAGACCCCAGTACGTTGAACAAAAGAGTCATACAAATTACGCCTACAAGCCGTAGAGGCACATAAAATTATTTCACCTACAAAGCTGAAAAGGCCTACTTCTCTATTTATCTGATGGAGGCTACTCACGACAGAAATAGCACGTCCTTGTGTGGTTTCTTTGCCGCTGCTCTTGAATAAACATGCACGCTTAGGTCAGATAAGGAAATATTATATTCTTAGTGTTTATAGCTGGGTTTTTTATAAATGTGGAAAATTTGATGAGATACTAACTGCAGCCGGGATTTATTTTGTATAGAATGCAAAACGGTAAAAGTGGGATTAATGGGAACGGATTGTCACAACATTAGTTTACCATGTTCCTTCTGCCTACCCTGCAATGTCTTAGATACTGTGTGATATAAAAAAAAATCCCACAACCGTACGTATTGACTTACATAATCACAGAAAATAATATTTTCCAAGTTACCTTGTTTGTACTAATTCCTCTTTGCGTGTTATCTTTAAATATTATCAAAAAAATATTAAGTTATTAGAATAATTACTTTCACTAGTTAAGCATTAATTCTTATCAAGAATCTTTCGTTGTACTTTTAACCTGTATTAGAAATTTACGACATATGACAATACATTTAAGTTTATTAACTCGTATTATACCTATGAATTGCTAGAACGTTTAGTTTATTTTAAAATTTATATGAAGATGTAATTCTTCATACAAGAGCGTATCTATAGGAGGACACGAAAAATATAAATTACGTGCATAAAAAAAAAACTTTCACGCAAATTGACGGACTCAATTACATAAATAATAACATCTGCTTGAAGTGAAAACCTGCTAACATCATTTAAGCTAATTATCAGAAGGGACAAAAAAAGTTTTTTAAAAAACTAAGAGTACATAATATGTATTATCAAGTTAATACAATTTCAAGAAATGAATTGTACTCTTCTGTATGAAATAAAATAAAATAATGGTAGGTTGTGTTTTTACAATTTCGGGTGGTAATATACATAACGAAAAAAGAAAGATTTAGCCTGTTTACAATCTAAGCCGATTTATGTATTTAAATATAGAACAATACTACAAACACACAAATCTATTCTAACAAATCTATAAGCATATTCTTCGAGAATAACCCTAATAAATTTGGATCTGTATCCACCATTTTGAATCTACACAAGAAATCGTAGAAATATACGACAGTAGTTATCCATACATAATTTTTAAAGCTGCTACGCTTCTCTACGAATTGTAGAGCCCGCTACGAAAATATTATATGTAGACTTTATTTATAAAACCTACGCGCTATCATAACATGAGTGTTTTAGGAGTGCAAATTGAAGTTGTTTTTATATTATGCAAATACAATTTTACAGTTGTTTTGTAATATATATGGAGTTGGTAGACGATATGCGGCGTGATATCCCGCCACTTAATATATAATGCCCCGAACATTCAGCGTACAGTGAGAAACAGAGTGTATTCACTCTAGGTTCCTTCTGTCTACCCTGCTATGAGGGAAAAAACGTGAAGCTGTCCCAATTTTCTGTTATCTTTAAATTGATCTAATATTTTGCTCTGTAGTTTTAGTTTATAACCGATTATAATAAGGAGAGATCTCTTTTCTATGATTTCTGTGTATATCGAAACTTTGCGTACAGGGTAAAGTAACCTAACCGATTTAAATCGAACCAGACGTGGAAACACATAGGTATATATTTAATGTAAGCATTTTTCAATACAATTGCTTTGCTTGACTGACTGAATACAAATTAATAACTATAGATTCAACTGTTGTATTTCATAAAATATCATTGTGCTATAAATTGTTGTGTTATAATTTACCGCCTGAGAATTTGGAACAACTAGTGTCTAGTTAATAAATAATCTCAAATTTTAATAAACCCCGATTAAGTTGGTTGGTGGTAAGATAGTAAAATTACATACTAAGTAAAATACTTAAAGTTATAATAATTATATCAAACTCGCCCTATAATTTTCATAAAGCAACATTTTCAGTTACAACATTGTATGACGCCAACGCTTCTACACATCGCATGTTCTTTGACAAGGGTAGGAATGGGGTTAGTTTTTCGCGCACACCCCGGCGCAGGCACCGCGGCAGTCCGCCCCCGGCAACCGGGCGAAACGCACGTTAACCAGAACTTAATCTCATCAAAATCGAAATAGCATTCTTAATCTTAACAGTGACTTTATATTTGTTATACAAAATTTGTGTTTTAAGAACTTAACAGTGAAAATAGTTGGTCAGCATCAGGTAAGTTGGCGGTTTTTATCTTTTTTTTGTTGTCCGGTCAATAGATGGCGCTGCCACCTCGCGTCCGTATTGCAGCTAATGGTTATGTGGACGTTTCATACAAAAAAAAATGTTTATTACGTAAGATTCATTCAATCTGTTAATTGTATTTTTATTTTGGATATGATTCTTATGCGCTTGTTTTGCATTTATTTATGCAAAATTCTTTAAAATTTTACCTAACAGGGCTTGAACGCGCTTCATTTAACCGGTATGAGTATCCCAGTCATTAAAATTACCTTCTTATCGCGTCGTTTTACTTAATGTTTTTATTATTATACAAAATTATTTGTCAATTACTCAAATTTCAAGTTTTTTTTTTTACCTTCACGCCGTATCCCGCATATACCAGAGTAGGCAGAGGGAAGCTAGGAACCTAGTATTAAATGCTCCGTTAATGTAAAGACACTTCTGTTACCCATTATCCACCGAATTGTCACCGAAGCGACAATTGAGTGGCGTGACTCAACGCCGCGCTTTGTTTCATTACCAGACCGAAGAAATGATAATATTTAATATTTAATTTAACTCTGCGCTACGACTGGAATTTCAAGAATAATGAAAAATAATATTAAAAATGTAGTAAATATTGTCTAGACAATGTTCTCAATAAACAGACAATGTGATATATTACCGTGTTCAGCATTGAGCCAATCGAATAAGCTAATTATAGAAAAGCCTCTCTATTATTGTAGTCTCTAGTTATGTCATAGTGCTGAGGGTCTTGAATAGAAGCCACTATTAATTCTTTTATATATCTACATAAAATCCATTCATTTCAGTATTAAGATACAAAGTAGTTTTAATAGGCATTACATATCTTCGAGCTGGTAGCAAAATAAAGCGCGACGTTGAGTTCCGCAATGTCTTGAAATCGGTGCAAGGGGAACGAAGTATCTTAAAACCTGCTATATGTTGAAAACACCGTGAAGGTGGTACACACGTACCAGTGTTTTTCGTGTCTTTCGTATTTAGTCGATATGTACAAACTGTCCTATGAATTATTAGATTTCGTGCTACAGTTTTGTTCTATAATACAATCGGTTTTGGTGCCTAAAGGAATTGATTAGTGCTATTTTGTATCTTCCTTTGTTTATAGTTGTTTTGATTCTTGCTGTAGATCATTTATTACTTCTATTATAGATTCTACAATATTCTTATTGATGATTTGATACGCCGCCTGCCTCAATATATCTAAATGGCGCAGTGTGGTACAGCATCGCCCGTTCCATTCCACGTTCTGGTAAGAAGAGAAAGCGCAGTGTTGAGTTCCGCCGCAATTGAGTGGGGATTGGAGTCTCCTTATGATAAGTGGCCTCTGCCTACCATAATATATGCGGGATATAGGTTGAAGCTAAAAAAAAGAACAACTTTAAAAACTAGGTTCTCTACTTAAAATCGTTATCTAATAAGGAGAATTTAGTAAAATAAAAAAGTACATTGAAGCCGTGATGATTCTAAATAAAACTCTCTTTCAATTTTCGTTTTTTCCACCATTTCTACAATTTATACGAATCGTCACATCCGGTTGTGACGTCAGACGTTTAGCGTTCGGCATCCAAATGTGATGTCATTTTCAGTATAATGGCTGGCTGAATCACGATTAGCGTTTCATTACCCACCCTAGAGGTTACAGCCTCTTCCTCCTCCCCCTGACGCTGTGCTATTTGGATTGTTTCATTATGTATGTTACTGAAGTGTACGAGGTTCTTGTTTATGGTGAGCTAAAATATTTCCTTTTTTAGCTTCACTCTGTATTCCGTATTCCCGTAGCGTTAGCACAACCCAATGTTCCATATTGTGTTAGGACACTCCGTTCCGTTATCACCGCCAAATTTACGTGTTAAGTGGAAAAACTCAACGTCCCGATATGCATGGAATTCCAACGATTATTTAAACAGTGAGAACTAAAAATATTATTAAGAAAAATTACAGTACATTAAAAATTATTATTAGAATTAATTATTATTTATTTATTTTTACTTATTTTATATTTATTTTTAATATATATAGTATATTAGTTATATTAGTTAATATTTACGTAAATTTAGACAGGTCATTTTAAATGTAAAGCTATTATGTTTATATTTCTACCAAGAAAGAGTTTAGTATTTTGTAATTTCTTCGCTCTGGTCTCTAGAACTGAGCGAGTTCAATTCAGCTCTTTCTGCTCGCTCTTTCCTTTCCACCCGACTATTTATTGGTGGAAATACAAGTATCCTAGTAGAGCTTAACGGGCCCGCTCCCGTGGAAACCGGGCTATAGGCAGATTGGAAGTACAAAAGTAACAAAATTTTGTATTCACGTATATTATGAAGTGCAGTAAAGAGTATTTATATTTATATAGTAGTACGAGTAGAGTATTAGTACAGTACTAGCACGGTACCAGTACAGTACAAAATCAGTACCACCTACGTCATTAATTTGACAAAGGTATTAAGTACGAGGATAGAGCCGGCTATAAAGGGTTTCGGTAAACACGGACAGGAAATTGCTACAGCCACTCCCCAGTAATGGAGTTTGCATACGCTTATACGTATAGCTTATGCTTCTAGCGCGACTTTGTTCTCCAAGTTTTATTACTTTTTTTTTGTAAATGTGTTTGTCTTTTGCCTATACTTTCATTTTAGTTAGGGCAGTGATTTATAATGTGTGGATTTTTAGGATTTAATAAAGACGTTTTCTGATTTTAGTAATGAAAATAAATTAGAGATGTGGCGTTGAGTTTATGAATAGCATGTTTTCTTGATCAAATTCATAACGAAAAATATGTTCATATAAAATTTGGACTCTTCCCTTCCCCCAAAGTTGAGGGTAGGTACTATCTTAATTTTGAGCCAAGTAACTTAATCCAATATCCGACGTCCTCGACTGCATGGTGTATGAGGGTCGCTTTAACCGCAATGCCTGTCTGCCAATGTTCTGTTGGCAGGTAGTGGTGCACAAGTATTATCGTGTTTTTGTACAGAAATAAAAAATAATAATTATTGAGAATATGGTAGATAGAGAAAAAAATCAGCGTTGAGACACTTCCCACACTCTGCCGATTTCTCGAGGCATTCCGTCTTGAGTGGCGAATCTAAACGTCGCGCTTGGCCTCGTTATCAAAAAGAAAATATTAAATATTTCAGTTCTCCGAGTAGCGACCAGCTCGCGGTTTAACAACCTTATTCTATGTACAGATACGATTAAATATTAGAATAATATTTTTATAAACTTTGTAAATGTCTGTCTTGCGTGGGTTAGTCTGTAGGTGGTAAAATAATTTAATTTAATACTAATCTCAGGAACTACTGGTTCATTTTTTTTTTGAATAATCCATTTACATTACTTTGTTATAGGTAAAAGTTCAGCTTCACGCTGTATCCCGCACACAGCAGGGTAGGTAGAGGGAACCGATTGTTAAGACACTGTTCCCACTTTCTGCCGAATTTTCCAAGGCATTGCGTGTTGAGTGGCGGATCTCAGCGCCGGACTAAGTAAAAGTTAAAAGTTAGTTACAGTATTAATTAACAAACTGTAATGTACAAGTCCGTAACAAGAATTGAATAGTCTGAACGACATGGACACTTAAATCTTAGATGGCAATAATTATTTTATTCGCTTCGTCCGCAAAGTATTCTCAAAGGGCTCTCACTAATTAGAGGTACGAACGAGCAGATGAATTTTTTATCAAATGAGTCTGCAATTTGCTTATTTCAGCTCAGTTTTCATGGTTCATTTGTAATTAAGACTGGATTTTCTGTTTTAGTAAGCGGCATGAACGTGGTTTTACTTAGATGTCTAGAGTCATATTCGTATTTTTTATCTATTAAAATCAAAGAATTATAAAAGATAAAATAACCAGTGCGCGACACGTTGTGCGTTGGATTCACACTCGACTCGAGGAAATGACATATTTTATATTTTCTTAATTTCGCTTTGGTAACGGGACAAAGCGCGGCGTTGAGTTCCGTCACTCAACACGCGATGCTACCAGAGATCGGCGAAAACACACACATTCGGTTGCAGCGTTCTCTGCGGGTTGAATCCGCTACATTCAACTTTTCTTATAGGTTTTCTAAAACAGTAATTAAGGATCTTTCAAACATATTTGTAAACTTGTTATACTTAATCCGGAGTCTTTTAGTTTTAGACGATTTTTTTTATCGAATTTCGTATTGTATTTTTCGGTTACCTTTACTCAAAGTTCACTTCCCCTTCCAAGTATATCCCTAGTGGTGCTTACCTGGTTCGTTAGAGCCCGGTGTTAATGGGCGATATTATTCCTTCTGAGCCCTTCGTGGGGAAACTATCTGTTTTCCCGACATCTGGGGTGGACTAGTTAAGCTTTATAGATGTGAATGAACTTGTAAAGTGTCTTGTAACGAAGGTTCGTATTTTGTGTTTAACTAGCGAGCCAAACGCGGCTTCGCCCGCTTTAAATTATTGTTATATTATAGCTAAATTATACAAAATCGTTACATAAATGTCTATGTGCCATTTTATGTTGACTATATTAGTGTAAAGTTTAATTTAAATCCGTTCAGTGTTTGCGTGAGTGTGGAACAAACATCTATCTTAAATTTATATTAGTAGGACTAGGTAGATATGACTGAAAATATATAAAGTATAAAACTGAAGAATGAAATTAAATTTATCACTTGGTTTTCTAAAAATATATTTTTTTACTTTATTATATTTTTTAGTTTTTCTAATTGTATATTAATATAACACAGTCATGTCCTTTCCTCCCACTTTCCGCCGAATTCTTGGGGCATTGCGTATTGTTGAGTGGCGGAACTCAAAGCCGCGCTTTGCTTCTTTACTAAAGCGAAGAAATGAAATCATTAAATATTTCGTTTTCTCGAGTGGGAATTGAATCCACAACCTGTCTAGGCTATAGTCGCACGCTAGTGCCCCTTCGCCACGAAATAAATAATAACTACATAAATAATACAAATATTTTGTATCCACTTATTGTTATTGTAAGTTTATCCAAGAGCGCTTTTTCGTAGGGTTTAACAAGCAGGATATCCGGCAAATCTCATAACAATATAATGTTATAAGCTTTTCTCCTTCGTTGTATCCTCTTTTAGATATTTATTTTAAGAAAACTTGTTTTTTTTTTATTTGGAATAAAAAAAGTATTTCATTTGACCAAGTACACCTAGAACAAACTGTACAGTTACCGTAAGTCGCAAGTTGTGCCCCTGTGCTACGACGGAACTCTTAACTTAAGTATAATTATTTATTATAAAAAATATTACTTTACATTAAAAAAAATCTATATGTTTAAAATTATTTGTTTGTCGCATTGAAAGTAAAAATACCAAATACCAACAGTCTCTTATTGAGCGCCACAATGATACTCTGATCGATGGGCCGTCGCTGGCCGTAGCTTATCGCCGCCGCCGTAAGCTATCGATTTTCACCATTTTTTTGTATAGCTTTTGACTTTTTATATTTTATGTAATATGATGTTTTACATCGTTATTGGTGCCTTTAATTTATGATGGTAGGCACTTCCTATGTATGTACTATGTATATTGTATATAGGTACCTACATGCCTGTGATCTATGTGTGATCAAATGGAACAACTAACAGTTGAGGCGAACGAACGCGATGGTTCGATTCGTATTCGGGGGAATACAATATTTAATATTTTCATTTTCTCGCTCTGGTAACTTGGCGTTGAGTTCTGTCACTCTACACGCAATGCCTCAAAAATTTATTGCAAAGTGAGGAACGCTTTTCCAAAAGTCGTTTTCTTTTTAAATCAAACTTATGATAATCGTTTTATTTTTCAGGTAATAAACCTTTTCGTTATCCAGGTAAGTTTTCAAGTTTTCAAAAGTTATGTTAACGTTTTTCGATGTTTTTCAAATTCTTCAATTGTTTCATGATTTTTCTAATTCTTTAATTAATATCTTTAATAAATTCTTTAATTCTATTTTAAGCTTTCCATTCAATTGTTTCTAATTTTCTAAGTAATTTTATACACTTTGTAATTATTGTACCTAGCTATCTAATCATTTTGTTAGGCGACGTAGCACTTCGTAGTCACGTAGCGCTACGAAGCTTACTTCAAATTGTTATTCAATACAAAATAATATTATTTAAGAAATTGAATTGTTAGTACTAGTCTTTGAGAGTAGAATTGAAGGTTTCTTTTTCCTAATAAATATGAGAATTGTGTTGGTTGTAAACTGATATTTTTGTCTATGTATTTTATTCGAAAATCTATTAAATATATATTAAAAGACAATATCTTGTATTCTTAATATGACACAGCAATTGTTAGTTAAATTCATCGAAAGTCAAAGTTACTTAACACCATTACTTTTATTTCTATGAAAGATTGTCCTAATGGCGGCGGCTTCTGTTAAAAGTGCATTAGCCACCGATACCCGTAGAAAGTGACTTTTAATCGATACCACTTATATTTTGTTGGATAATTTATTGCTTGAAATATTTTCGAGGCTATTGAGGGAACGTATAATTTTAAACGTATAACTTATGTGTACTGTGTTTATTTTTATAAGTCTTAATTACTTACCGCTGATCTTTAATCATCGGACCTTCAATCTCGACAGGCGAATACGACTCGCACTTAAACCGTTACTTTTCTCAATTTCTCGCTGTTTCCTGTATTTGGAACAGCAGGCAAAGAGTACCTAGGACTAGCACCCGTCGTTCTAAACTTTCTGTCGGAGTTAAGTAGCGGAACTCAAGCAAGAATGAGAGATTGAGGCCACGATTGAATATTGAGTGAATTATACGATTGAAAATTGAATATAAAGTGAATTTTATATGTATTTCAATAATTTTTATGAAGACATTACGACGCCAAATTGATTTACATTTACTCGTTCTAGATATAAAAGACAAAGCGCGGCGTTGAGTTCCATCACTCAACACCCAATGTCTTGAAAATTAGACGCTGCGTGGGTAACAGAGTGTTTTAACCTTAAGTTCCCCAAAAAAATAACTATATCAAAGACAAACACACTGAATGTGTAATTAATGTATTTATTTAAATACTCAATTTTAATGTATAAGAATTGAGGTTTTATTTTGCCGCTGGGAGAGCTTCGCTGTCCGCTCGTAGCCGCAGCTCAAGATTAGTGGTCCGCGGGGGAAATCAACCTCTCTATTATTAATCTCTGTAAAGTTTTTTTTGTTCTTTTATCGGAAGCTTGCAAACTGCGAACCTTTCAAAGTTTTTGCTTTTAATGGCGGTGGGTTTTAACACTTGCTGTTTTGGAAAGTTTATGCAACTTTAGACCTTTAGTTGTTAGGCGCGGATTTGGTTATTGAAATATTTATACGTTTTCTAAAACTATTTTGCTAATATTGGAGATAAGATGTTTTCTTTTTTGACGAAGTGACGTATCTATACAGTGACACTTATCCTAATATTTGATAATTGAGAAATAAGATGACCTGAGACTAAGGCATATTTGTGTAATATGCCTGATTCTAATTTTAAGTATTGTCCACTTTGTTAACCAATAACCACAACTAAACAATTTGATAAGTGCCAGTTGCGCTATTTTATTTTATTTTGCGCTACTTAATACGAATTATCGCAAAAAATTGACAGAATATGGCGAACGGAGTGTTGACCTTAACTCCGCGATTTCTCTTATCGCTAGAGCGAGGAAATGAAGATAGTTCATTCCCCCGAGTGGAAATTGAACCCATAACCGTCGCGTTTACAATCTTTTCATAATGACAGTTATCAATTAATTTAAATAAGAAAGAATATATTATTTAAGAACTAACAGTGGTTTCCGTCTTAGCGAACTGGTTTAAAATGGTTCTATCAACTAGGTGTTCAAGACCAAAATAATAATTTAAAATAATAGTTTGTTGTCTTAATTTAAATAATTAACTTTATTATACATTATAATCAATATATTTTAAGTAGCAACATTTTATTTGTAAAATTGTTAATAATCTGTCAACTGTTGACGTTATGTTTGTCATTCTCTTGTGAATCTGTTATTAAAAGGCTGCGCAGCCTTTGATCACCATTGCGAGTGAATTTATTTTTCCATCCTTCTGAATCCTATTTATCCATGGTCCATGTCGAGCCGGATGTTGAGGACACCGTCTGGGATTAACGAAAATCAATTAAATAAAAGGATTTCAAGAATTTAAGGAAATATTTTTCAACGTGTGCAGAGGTTATGTAAGCACACGAGATATCACATCACGATTTGAAGTATTTATGATTCAAATCGATCTGGAGGTTGAGAACACCATCTGAAATAGAAGAAATAAGGAAAATCAATTAAATCAAAGGACTTCAAGAAGAATTTAAGGAATATTTGTCAACGTGTGCAGAGGTTAAGTAAGCACACGAGGTATCATATCACGATTTGAAGAAGTATTCTTTAGATATTTATTATTAAGTGTTTCTCTTAATACAACCCATCACTCGCAAGGTATTTAATTAAATTTAATGCTGTATCAGGTTAGTAAAATTAAATAGTTAATTTTACACGTGTCATAAACACGAATTTATTCATGTAACTAGGTTATTGGTGAAGTTTAGTCATTTTTGAGTAAGATTTGAGAAATATATTATAAATACTGTAATTTTTATAAATTTAATGTACTCAAATCTATTAATATTCACTCAAGTAAGACATTAATTTATCAATACAGTTTACTGGTCACATTAGTTCATTGAACTTTCATTCTTTGGTTTAACAGCATTTATTAACAAACATTGTTACTTTAATTTAATTAACAAAGTCAGATCATTAAAATACTAGTCAAAGGTTTATAATTTGTACTCACATGTTTTACTGTGTCCTTTTTCTATGTGTTCAGGTAGGAATTGTATTAATTTAAGGTTTACTGTAAACAATTCCAGGTGATAACGCTTATCTCCCATAATGCCTGAAGAGAAGGAATTCATTAAGAGACGCGGAAGCTATAAGGGTCGACTGACACTGTTTGTCAGTTATATTAATTCATTGGATCCTGCTTCATTGACGGCTTCCGATATCAGTGAGTTACAATTAAGACTAGGTAAGATCGAAACTGTTTATAATCAGTTTGATGAGGTTCAAACGAACTTAGAATGTTTAGATGTGCTAGATATACAGTTGCAAGAACGCATGTCATTTGAATCTCAGTATTTCACCTGCGTTGTTAAAGCACAACAATTAATAGAAAATTTTCAACGAGATGAAGATAGGTGTAAATTAATCAATGAAGCGTCTCATATAAATAATCATAAGCTGGTCAAGTTACCTACTATTCAATTGCCAAAATTTAGTGGTTCTTATAGCAATTGGCTCGAGTTTCGAGATACATTTACCAGTCTCATTCATTTAAATGGCGAAATTGACGATATAAACAAGTTTCATTACTTGCGTGCTTCGTTAGAAGGGACTGCTGCAGTTGTCATCCAGTCAATTGAATTTTCAGCGAAGAATTACATCACTGCATGGACTCTTTTGTGTGAGCGGTTTGATAATAAGCGATTATTAGTTCAGCACCACATCTCAGCGTTATTTCATATTGAGGTAATAAATAAACAGTCCTCCTTTATTTTTAAAAGTGTAATTGATCAGATAAATAAAAATATTCGTGCGTTAAGCTCCCTTGGGGAACCCACGGAACACTGGGATACACTGTTGATCTATATTATTACTCAAAAATTAGATGCGAAAGCATTCCGTGACTGGGAGGAGTTCAAAGGTCGCTTAGATAAGGATCAACCAATTAAATTAAAATCACTTCTTGATTTCATTCGTAATCGCGCTGACTTATTAGAGACACTTGAATCTCACCATATTAAATCGTCAGTTAATCATAATAATCATAACAGTAACTTATCGAAACCTTCAACGTATAAAGCTATGATTTCATACCAAAATGTTGAGACTATACCTTCTCCATCTTCTTTATCTTCTCCATCTAAAACACTGTGCCCTAAGTGTAACGGTGAACATAACTTGTCTAATTGTTCTGATTTTCTTTGATTGAGCATTGACGCGAGATTACAAGTTTTATCTACTTTTAAAATATGTTATAATTGTTTTAAAAAAGGACATTACGCGAATCAATGTAAAAAATCAGGGTGTAAATTCTGTAAACGTAAACACCACACTCTTATTCATTTGTCTGGTTATAAAACTAAACAGAAAGGTAACCGACAGGTTAGCGTCGATGGCGCACGCACATCTAACGAACCTTCTAGGTCAGGCTCCGAAAACGGTATTGTCTTATCAACGAGCGTTACGTCACCGCTCCTATGCGCTCAGCATGAAGTATTGCTGTCTACTGCACTTATTAAAATATGTGATAAGAATGATCGTGAGATTATTGCTCGCGTTATTCTCGACAGTGGTAGTACTTCATGTATTATGACGGAACGTTTATATAGTAAGTTAAATACACATATAACTGAAATTGATAAATCCTTAATGGGCGTTAACAGCGTACATGTAAATAAAATGTGCACAGTTTCAATAAAATCATTAAATAATAAATATGCTACTAGCTTGAAATGTTTTATTTTACCATCAATTACAAGTAACGTGCCATCTCAGCAATTAGATTTATCGCAGTTTAAATTCCCATCCAATATTTGCTTAGCGGATGCGAACTTTCATTCACCTGCCGGTATTGATATGATATTAGGTGCTGATGTATTCTGGGACCTATTAGGTTCTCAGCGCATAAAGCTAGGTCAAGCCCTTACGCTATGTGAAACTAAGCTTGGATGGTTAATATGTGGTTCAGTCTCATCTAATCAGTTGTCTAATGTAAAATGCAATTACCATTGATGAGTCACTTCAACTGAACACATTAAATAATAATGTAAAACATTTAAGTCGTCGAAATTTTGGAAAATACAGCCAAGGTTTTTTTACAGGAGGATTCATTATGTTGGCCAGTCACGGTGAACTCTGATAAAATTCTACCTGAATTACGACCAGAAATTTCATTATTCACTACTTCCACGAGTGACATGTCTTCCAATAATAATCAATTCATAAATTTTAATCGTTTTTCAAATATGTCTAGATTAATACGTGCTACTGCGTACGCCTTGAGATTTAATAATTTATGTAAAAGGAATAAAATTAGTAATAATTATTTAAGTAAAACGGATTTGCAAGACG
>JAEBDU010006311.1:0-28935 GCA_016802625.1 Heliconius numata | reverse complement strand
TTGTTGGAAAGATATTGTAAATCAAGATATTGTAAAGGGGGGAAAATGTAATTTATATTAGAAAAATATATATTTTAGATAATTATTTAAAGCTGCTCTTACACTAGTAGAAGGTTCACCTGGTGGTTCCTGGTGAGTCCTTCTTTTTATTTACGGCGTTGATTTTCGCCATCATGCAATACGCAGTGTATCAAATATATGGACAAAAACGAAGAGAGAGAAATGAGTTTTAGATACTAGGCTCTCTTCGCCTACTCTCTTGTATCTTGTGTGGAATAGAGCGTAGATTACTAAAAAAAGTAGGTAGGTAAAAGTAGGTAGGAACAAGCGACAGTTTTGAAAATAATATTTACATTAATTTGGTGAAAAGTACAACTCAAACTTAAAATGGCAATATTTAAGACTCTAAGGTTTTCATAAGGTATTACGTGTTTGATGGTCTGCAGAACTGACACAGTCTTTATTTAACCATTGATTGATGGATTAAGACGAGATTTAATTCAGAAATAACATTTAATTGTTTATTTTAACGTAACATTTCAATCTACGTAACGAAGCAGCCTTAAGTGCGGCGTTGGGTTCCGCTGCCCAACTCGCAATACATTCAGAATTCGGCGGAAAGTGGGGAACGAAAGCTTCTTAATGGGAACGGAAGGCCTTACCACCAGGTTCACAGGCTCTGCCTCTCCTACGTTGTACAGGGTACAAAATAACAGAATATAAAAAAATATTTATAAAGATGGCAATATAGAAATTATACAATTATAAATTGAAAAGATTTAAAAAAAATATATGTAGTTTGTTTGAATTAATTATTGTTCTGATGTTAGACAAGATAAGATTATATGTAAAGTATGTAACTTATCAGTCTAAGCATTCATAGATGTATTAGAATGAAATTGTGAACTAATGTGAATCATATAATCAGCTTTATCGAATAACAAACACCGTTAAGTACAATTTGTACATTATTTTTAATTTCATATACGAGTATAACGATATGTAGACGAAGGCGAAAGGACGAAACACTCCGTTCTCAATTTTTCGAGGCTTTAATTTGTATAGTTTTGTTCTTATTTTTATATATTTGTATACGAATAATCATCATCAGTTCAGTGATTTTTTCTGTCTCTGCATAATAATCATAAAAAAATACAGAATTAAAATATGTTAATTATAATAATTTTGTTAGCTTCTTACTCTATCCCGCATAAGGAGGATAGGCACAGGCAACCTAGTGTATTAGTACTCTATACTGCTGAAATAATAATAAAAAAAATCTAGTGTTAAGAAATTACATTTCTCAGTTTCTGCCGAATTCTGCTGAGATTGCGCATAGTGTGCGTAAGGCTATTATTTTTTAGGATTTAACCACAAATGTATAGTTTTCAGATATTTTCTTGAACTAGTACTACAAATTTCATAATTCTAGGTCAACTGGAAGTATCCTATAAATTTTGATGCCTTTTATAATTTCGAAATACGCGTTTTTTGCGATATGAACGGTCATATGTTTTGTTTTACGTATATGAAGAACTAGCGGACGCGCGCAGCTTCGCTTGCGTATTTAGGGGTGAATATTATTAGAATAACCCATGAAACATGTGTTCAATGAAATATTTTTAAGAGTCTAAATTTCAAATTTTATAAAAATCGGTGGCGACTTAAAGATTTTCCCATACAAACTTTCAACCCTTTATTTGCACCCTTAGGGGGTGAATTCTAGAAAACCATGAAACACATGTTCAATTAAATATTTTTAAGATTCTAAATATCAAATTTTATAAAAATCGGTGGCGATTAAAGAATTTTTTCATACAAACTTTCAACCCCTTATTTGCACCCTTAGGGGAAGAATTCTAGAAAACCATGAAACATGTGTTCAATGAAATACTTTTAAGAGTCTGAATTTAAAATTTTATAAAAATTGGTGCCGATTTAAAAAAAAATCTATACAAACTTTCAACCCCTTATTTGTACCCTTAAGGGGAGAATTCTAGAAAACGATGAAACACGTGTTCAAATAAATACTTTTAAAAATCTAAATTTCAAATTTTATAAAAATCGGTGCCGATTAAATTTTTTTTCCATACAAACTTTGAACCCCTATTTCACCCCTTTAGAGTTAAAATTTTTCAAAATCCCTTCTTAGTGGATGTCCAGATTACGAAAGTAAACATCTGTACAAATTTCACGTTTCTACGCACAGCGGTTACGGCTGTGCGTGCGTCTTACCTCAGTCAGTGAGGACAAGTCCTTTTATATATATAGATTATAATTTCTTCAGAAAATCAAGAGGTCGTAGACCTAAGTTTATGGTTTAAATTTCAACTTGATACTCCAAGCGTTCCTGAGATAAAAGCTCTTGACAGACGGACACCAAAGTGATCTTGTAAAGGCTCCTTTTTTCCTTAAAAGTTTCGAATCCCTAATTAAACACAATTTCATTTAATTAAAGCAAAGCTTTCATTTAATTAAAGCAAAATAAAAGTTTGAAAACTTTTTTCTTTGTTTACCTTTGACTCATGCCTAAATAAATATTGCATTAACAAAAATTGATTTGAACAAAATTGATATTATGGATTAAGAGATTGGGATAATTTCCAAGAAAATATAGTTTGGAAGTTTGTTATCTTGATAGTTGGGCTGAAGGCGCGCGTGGCTCCAGTTAAAGAGCGCGGAGCCACCAGGATTGCCTTTGTGGTCCTCGCATTGCACCAGAAACAAAAAAAAACATTCTAGGGGTGAACGTTACGTGCTTATTTGTTGTTGTTTTAAAGAAACTTTTTATAGGCGATTCCAACTCGCTCTTGGCCGGTTTTTATTTATATTCTATTCATTTTCCAATTTCATATAAAAACTACGGCTAAATTAATTATTATCAAAATCTAAACTTGGTTTAGCCTAAATATGATTTAATTTTTTAATCAATACAAACAAAAAAAGAATGGATATAGATAGGCTTAATGTACATACGTTATCAGTCAAATACAGAGATTGGATTATTATTAATTTCAAAATATTAATGTAACACAAACAAAAGGAATTATAATATCTTATAATAAATATTACGACGAAAGTACTCGAAAAGTACTTGTATAAATTTGAATTTATTATAAATATAAATTTTATTATATTTACATTAATCTTTTTTCTCTGATCTAAACAAATTTTAGTTTAATATAATCCAAAATTAAGGAACGGTTTATTTGAACACTCAGTTCACTCGACCTATTTATTACTACTAAGAAAATATATATTGTTATAGTGTATAGGACAAAGAAAGTAGAACAAAGTCAAAATATTGCAAGCGAATGAAAGAGAAATCTATTTGCCGTATCATTCAGTTTGCACTTAACAAAATGAAAAGATTTCATTATATTTTAATTAAAAATGTACAACAATTATATTATTCACATGACTATTTATTTATAACTTTAGACTTATTCTTATTTATGACTATTAACAATATCACAAGAAAATCTTGGTGTTTGTACTTACAGGACTTAGTTACAAGAAGACAGAGATAGATTTGCAACTAAACGCTATCGGTAATACTAAATCATGTACGAGTATATATTAATTTTCTTGAAGGATAACAACCTAGCCGGCCCTATTTTAAAATCTTCTCATAGAGCCCTACCTTTTTAAAAAAAGTCTCAATGACAAGTACCTACTGAGGTCCTTCTTCTGGAATCATCCATCTACAGCAAAGTATTATATTTATTTTTTATTGTCACTTAAATTACTTACATAACCTTGATAAGAGCCAGACCCCGACAGGGTGATACGTTCAGATCTCCAACCACGTACAGAGTTGTCTTGTGTTAGCAAAGCCATACCAATAAGTGCATCGTTACCGTCAGGCACTATTTGATTAACTAATATTGACACTTGATCCATTGAGCTTTGGGGTTCCCAAAAAAGGTTCACTTCAAAAACCCCAGTAGCTGATAAAGGCAAAAAGTGTGACGATATACAGCTCGCGTCAATATTTGGATACATGAATTTAGTTGTTGAAGGATTTGGTGGTGCAATGGGACCTCCTTCATAGGTTCCCACGTTCCAACTTATAAAATTAACACACAAACCGACTGCATCACTTAAAGTATTATTGAAACCATCTTCCAAACTATATATTAAACAGTCCTCACATATCACTTTAGAACAAAAAAGCAGGAGAAGCAAGTAGCGCGCGTCCATCTACCTTCCTTTGTATAGACTATGCTTACTACGATAACTGCCGAATTTCTATGATTAGGGCATATTTATAAGGCACGGTACATGTGTGAGTATTTAAGCCGATAAAGAATAAAATAATATACTTACAGTATGGCATTTTTCAGATTTTGATTAATGAGTGTTGTAAATTATTTTAATATATCTGACTGTATCTTGGAGGAAAAATAGTGTTCTGACAAAAAAAAAGGTGTGTAAAATAGAAGTATGTACTAATAAATCACCTAAGTTTTTTACATTTTGCATCACCAATGGAGTTTGGTATTCATCTCTGGCTCGTTTTATACTTTGTAGTGATAAAAACTGAAATTCTTTAAAGGGTGCTGACGTATTTACTATTAGTGGCTGCCCACAACTTCATTTGCGTAGACTATGGTCCTTGCAACGCTACTTCCTTATATTAGTCACTACCCTATGTGACTGAAAGCCTACTTGCCTGTCTTGCAAGCAAAGAGAACCTAATACCAATACACTCTTTTTTCTCACTCCGTTTTCCACCAATATTCGTGTACTTCTTTATATTCTTATAGTTTAGCTGGATTGTCATGGTTGTTTATCAGACGTTCCAGATCGTCAATTTCAATCCATGGAAAATGCTCATAATAATCAACAACTTTTGCTAAGAATGCATTTAATTCTTTTTTATAGTTTAGCTGTATCAAAATCAAATATAAAACAACCGAAAAGCGGGAGTCGGGCTTGCCCACAGAGGGTTCTGTATAAAAATTGGAGGTTTACGCTTTATCTGAAATTCAAGCTTAGCTTAGCCAGAGCCTTTTCATTTAATATTTATTATATTAATAACTAACGACTTCAATACCAAAATTTTCCCCTTTTTAAGGCTACTACAGATTCAACCACAGATGTATAATTTTTAGATTTTGAACTACCTGTAGATGCTAGCTGCCATATTTCAAAATTTTAGGTTAACCTTTTGGTTAATGGTATTTCTGTATCATTTTTAATTCGATTTCCTTTATAAATTCCAAACACGTATTTTGATATATAAACGGCCATATCCTTTTTTAAGTAAATGTAGAAATATGTTTTTTTGGCAGAAAGTCATGGGGCCGTAGTTTGAATTTTAATTCGATATCTCTAAGCGTTCCTGCGATAAAGGCTCTTGATAGACTGACGGACAACTTAGTGATCTTATAAAAGTTCCTTTTTTCCTTAAAAGGTACGGAACCATAAAAATGTTTCATTTATTGCATTCCATTCCCTCACCTAGAACTGGTTGGTTTGGGAAATAAGCTAATCAGCTTCACGCTGTATCCCGCACACAGCAGGATAGGCAGAGTGAACATAGTGTTAAGACACTTCGTTTCCCACTTCCTGCCGAATTCTGAAGGAATTGCGTGTTGAGTGGCAGAACTCAACGCCCCGTTTAGCCTCAACACCAGAGCGAGGAAATGACGATCTTTTTCAACTAGTCGATTTTGCAGCACACTTTGTGCCTCTGCACCACTACTAACCTAATACACAAGCTATAGAATTGAACGATACAGTACGGAACGCTGATATTGGAAAAAAGACAAAAGTATGCGATACTTTAACTTTTACGCTTAAGGCAAAATAGAAATGGGCAGGCTACTTAGTTCGATATAAAAATTACCGATGGACTCTAAGGTCAGCAAGAGGCCGACCCAGAGCCAGATGGGGCACAGCTAAGGATAGAGAAGCATGGCATTCCTTGGGGGAGGCTCTTACCAGGTGGGTCCATACAAGTAATAAACAATCAAAATAATATAATTTATAAAATAAATAGTAATAAATACTTAATAAATCAAATTAGTTATCAATGTTTAAAATTTTATAAATATGAATATATCACTGTAATCTGTATGGAAATGATTTAAAGCTTGTTATCATTATCGACAGATGTTCTAGAAGCTCTAGTTTATTAAATTGTTCCTCAGTTACATTCAAATAGCATACGGGTACATATTCCAGAATGGCGTATTTCAGAATTAACAAGACTAAAAGATATTTCTAACTAAATCTATTTTAATATTTTAGGTACAATCTACCCTCAATTGGCATCGAACCCTTAACCACGTATACAAAAGTAAGTAATGATATTTTATATTTGAATTTGTCTATGTACCTAATATGATGTAATAAAATACATAATGCCTTGCTGTAAAGGAGTTTTACGAGCCATGGTTGAGCAATCAACGAGAAAGTGGCTTTTACCAAAGTTAAATTTGGATATATGTATGTACGTATACATACTTATTTTCGGGTTTTTATATCTTTATAATATAATTTTGTATTTTATTACAAGACGGCTAATATTTTACGTTATTCAGAAAAATTGGAATTTTGTTATACTATTTATGTAATTGAATAAATTTGAGTTGCATTACTTTTTTTTTAATAGTGTTTAAATTTTATGTAGAGCTGAAGGTAGAGCAAGAATACTTTAAATAAAATAAATATGAATGGAATATTTAATAAGATAGATAACAAATCTTTGCAAAAATGTAATCTATGATTTTGTTATATTTTTATTAAAAAAAAACTAACTAACTAACTGTCCTTTGCTTTTTATATTTATCTTTTATTTTATACAGGGTGGAATTGTACGCGCCACTTTAAATGAAACCACAGATTTAACTACTCTATAAAAGCCTAATATAATTCGGAAAAAAAATAATTCTCAAAAATGAAAAAGTTTTTTTTTCAAACAAAATAAATAATAAAATTATCGTTTTAAAATAAAACGCCATTTGTAAAGTATAACATAGGCACGCACACACTTACCTGTCAAAGCGGTAACGTCGCATACGTATGTGTGCGTGACACGAAATACAGGTATGGATAAAAATCGTGAAATGAAAAAAAAATCCTACGTCCAAACCGTTGAGGTACCTTGATTATTTTTTTTAATTCTGGGTTTGAAATATTTTACCCTATATGCAGTTTCAGTAAAAGAAGCGCTGCCTCTTCCACCCTGTATAATCAAATTTTGCAGTGCTTTTTTGACTGTTTGAATTTTGACTGTTCTTTTCGCTTTTATTCGAATATTAAGGAAATCATGCCAAAATACGGTAGTGACAAATGTATTTAAATCGGTTTTACCGTTTCTGAGGTTTTTAAATATAATTTATTTGGGCTCTATTAAATTGATAAATTGTGAAAATAATGAGTGAAATGGTAAAAAGAGTGTCTCTCCCTCTTTGCTTAATGACGGAAAACGGTGAAGATAAAAAAGCGATTCTATCGCTAATCAATGATTTCTTCTATAGTGAGTGAGTGGTTTAAATAAAGATACGTATATACCAGACTACACCTTATTACATAGGCATAATATTGGAAATTCTTTGAATTTATATAATTGTAATTATAATTTACTGCCTGTGCCAGTGTGTGTTGCCAGTGTTAACTTATGGCGCTGAGACGTGGTCTTTCACCGCAAGCTTATCCACAGGCTCAAAGTCGCTCAGCGAGCGATGGAAACAGCTATGCTTGGTATTTCTCTACGCGACAGAATTCGAAATGATGAAATCCGTAGACGAACGCAGGTTACCGACATAGGCCGCCCTCCAACCAGGTGGACCGACGACCTCAAGAAGACAGCGGGAACCCGCTGGATTCAAAGGCCGCAGGACCGGACATAGTGGCGAGCAATGGGGGAAGCCTATGTCCGGCAGTGGACCTTAAAAGGCTGATGGATGAATGGACTAATATACGCATAATTATAAAGCTATTATTAGTAAGGAGTTGTATATATTGGATGTCATCTTAATGTGGCTTTTAGTCATCCTTTTAATAGTATATTTTAAGCATTTTTAAAAATATATTTAAAGAATTCGAGCGTTTAATATTCAACTGAAGATCATTCCACAACTAAATTGCTTTCACAGCAAAAATATATAGTATAAAAATCAAAGATAATATTAAATGGTCATAGCAACAATATCCTACATATATATATGAACACGCATCTACCGCGTGCCCCCTTCAACTGCACCACAGCGGTCAAAGTACAATTGTTATCAGCTCAACAACTCATTTCCCTGCAATCTGCACTCCAACATTATTAATATAACATACATACGTGAGCTTACCGTGTACAAGCAATAAACAAGTACTGCTTCTGTACGCAAACGAAATATTTATAATTACTAAGTAATTACAGAAATTGAAAATATTTTTCGTATCCCACTAAAAACTTGTATTCTTTAAATAGTACAATGCAAAAATATAATTTAAATTAATAAAAATAAAAGTTAAAATCGTATGAATTGTTTGTGTAAAACATGAGCGCCGTAGCTGGCGTCCAGGCAATCTAACGCCACTTTAGATAATTATCAAATCGATTGTTTAAATATAATCTTATCAGATCGATGGTTATCATGCAGGCAATCTACTTTGATGTACTATCTATAGCTCCTAATAAAGATGAGATATCATATACCAGGTTTGATTTGAAGATAGGCGGTTCTTTACGTAAGGTGTGCGTTGATAAAATTGTTCATTTGAGTTAAAAACAAGCGCCATATTCGCAATGTCTTTGATTCATTCTATTTGTGGTGTAATATTGCTTCACGCATCCCCTACCAGCAGAGTAGGTAGAAGGAACTTGGGAATCTAGTGTTAGGACACACGTTCCCATTAAGATACTTCTGTTCCCCATTGCCGATCTCAGCGCCACGCTTTACCAGAGTGAGGTAAAGAAAATATTAACTATTTCATTTCCTCGAGTAGGAATGGACAAATGGGCCCCATATAAAAAGTATAATCTCATTTTTTCCCGTTCTGGAATTATTTTCTATTATTAATTCTCTTGGTGGACCTCCTCTCGGTAAGGGCCGTACCGAGAGAAGGCACGGCATGAATCTGACATACATATGATAGAGTTACTAGGATGATTAAATTAGTAAGGCAATGAAATAAGTTTTCAACTTTTTAGTGATTATTTAGTTTTTTCTTCATTATTTAGTTTCAATTGTCCACATTGGCTTCACATGAAGAACATGTGAACCTCTGTTAAATAACAATAAATTATAACTATTGAAGCCGTCATGGCCCATGGCGCATTTCCTCGCTTTAGTAAGAAGACTAATTGTAGCGTTGAGTTCCATCATTGAATATTCAATGTCTCAAAAATTTTGCGGTGTTGGAGAATTTTCGAAAATTCGCGTAATTTGAGTCAAATTCTAATTCAAATATGTATATAATTAAGTAATGACAGACATAAAGATTACAGAGGAATTAGTGTTAAGACACTCTGTTCTCAGCGTTACTCCCGAATTCGAGACACTATGTGTTGTGTGACGGAACTCAACGCCGCATTCTATGGAGAACGAAGTCTTATTTTATTACTTCTTGGCTTTTGGTGGTTTCTTTTAAAAATAGAGAAGCGTAGAAATATTTTCTTTCCTTTGATATATATACCTATTTATTAGAATTTTGTATGGACGAATAAAATTGATGAATCTTTAATCACTTTTATAGACGGTATTGTTTATTATCTGATAATTTAAAATTGATGATGTTTATTCAGGGAAATATCAATGAAAAAATTTTGTATTTTTTTTAACATTTGATGTGAGTATTATTTAGGTATATGCTTGTTTTTTTATTAGGTACTATGTTTGAAAACTATAGGTTTTTGATAGTTACACATTAAGTCCAACAATAATTTCTTATAGACAATTATTACAATTCGTCGTTGGTTGTGAGTTCGATATACCCCCAAAAGAAAATGGATATTTAATATTTTAATTTCTTCTGGTAACGAGAAAATGCCCGGCGCTGAGTTCCGCTATTTAAAGCGGAGAGTGGGAAAGAAAAATGTCTTAATGGGATCGGAATGTCTTATGACTAAGTTTCCAGGTGCCCTCTGCCTACTATTACTATGAGCGGGATCTGTGATGGACTGAGTGAAGGTAAAAAAATATTATATTAGAAATTAGCGAAAAAATTTTACATTAAATGTAAGACATTTCCATTCCCCAGAGGCAGAGGCACAATCGGGACAACAAAACACAACTATAGAGATCGTGGGTTCGATCCCCACTCCAGGAAATGAAATATTTAATATTTTTTTCGCTCTGGTAACGAGGCAAAGCATTGCGTTAAGTTCCGCCACTCAACACACAATGCCTCCAGATACATTGTTTAATTTCAAACATTACCTTGCTACGCCTCGATGGCCTCTATATAAATAATATAACAATTAATATTTATTTATTTATAACAATAATAAATAATAATATACCGATTAATGTTTTCGTGATAAATTAATGTTTATTGTTCTTTATAGTTATTTTGCTTTTATTATTTTTCAGGCATCGTAGATCATTTCAATTATTTGTTTCGGCAGACATAATCGCAATAGTGATTAGTCAGCGCGATATAAAAAAAAATAAAGGTAATTTTATATTTTAAATTTAGTGTTGGGGCACTGCACTCCGTTTTTCATTTTTACGAATTTTAAGATTATGTGGTGTTAAGTGGTAGAATTCATCTTAATCGAGCACCTGCAAATATATTAGGGTAGCGTCTATTGATAAAATTTATTAATTATTATATAAATATATAAAACGCCTACAACATAAATGATGCAAAACGACACAATTATTAAATAATATACTAAATATTATTTTTTATTTTAGGATATGTAAATTTTTTTTATCATTAATTCTTTATTAATCATATAAAGATGAAGAATTTGTTTGATTTAATGCGCTAATCTCAGAAATTGTTAGTTAAATTGAAAAGTTCTTTTTGTGTGATAATGTCTATTTACAGATTACAGATGAAGCTTCAGCTTCACGCTTTATCCCGCCCACAGCAGGGTAGGCTCGAACCTTGAGTTACACCATTCAACACGCAATGGTGTGCACGCAAAAGCACGCAAAAGTGCGGAACGGAGTTTCTTAAATTCCCTTGCTATATGCGAAACACAACATGAAGCTGAAAAAAATTCCAATGTGAACATTCAAAGTTCACTATTCAAAGTGGTTATGGAAAATAGCGCTAGATGGCAGTATTTAAAAAAAAAAAGATATAATACTTGTTAAAATTTTAAAAAATACATAAAAGTGAAATAAGTATCTATGTAATCAGAACGAGGAATTATATACAATGTACATAGATTTGTAGTAACTATATATGCAGGAGAATTTATATCAGCTTCACGCTATATCCTAAAGCTGGGGAAGCAGAGGAAACCTAATGTTAAGAATGTTAAGAAACTTAAGGTTTTCTCTCTCCCTGTTCCTCATTTTCCACCGACGTTTCTTATTCAATTTAAACTATTTATAGAACATAAAATAAATATGTCTATACGAGTAGTAAATAAACAACAAAAGGTGAACATAACAAACGAAACAAAAGTTATTTCACTAAGGTATGCTTAAAACTTTAAGCTAGCCGTAAAGCTTTAAAGGTTATAGAAATGTTTGACGTTTTGTAACTACTAGCAGGTGCCTGCAACCTCTTCCATTGAATTTGAGATTTGTTATACTATTTTCTACTTGTAAGCTTCACGCTTTATCCCGCAAACAGAAGAGTTTGCTGAGGGAACCTAGTGTTAAGATATTCCGTTGTAATGAAGAATTAGAAGAATTTTTTTGCATTTACAGACATTTTCTGTCCCACAGTACTTTGGTGGCCTGTACTTAATATATTCATGATTTAATATAAGAAACTTATTATAATTTGATTCATGACATTGTTTTCTTAGTAAAACCAATACAGAGAAAACGTGAACTATAAAGAAAGATAGGTATGTAGGTATATTTTTATAATCGACTTATAGGCTGTCCAATACTGATGAGTGCTACTATAAATCGTGATTTTGTCACGATCGTTATTAAATAGTATAATATAGGCGAAAAATTATTGTTTTGACAAACGTATAGTAATATTAATCTGGGTATGAAAGTAATTTTTAAGAAATCCAGAATTGTATTATTATTTTTCTTAAAATAGAATTGAAATCGATTTTAATGAAATTTGTAATGTTTTCTATGGTAAAAATTAGAATACACCTGATTTCAATCAATTAGGATCAACTCCATATAAATTTTAGTTTCCGAGAAATTTGTAGACTGATCTTTAGGGTATAGTCCTTCAACCATCGCTTTCGTTGAAATCTTCTATAATTCTCGATAATCGATATCTACACGAGACAAAATGGCGACAATTAATATTGATTACATTACATACATTCTTTAATCCTCACGTCGATAGAGTGTCTTTTCATTATTGAATATAATATTATAAGAATATAGTTTTTAAGGCTTTTCCCTCCTCCCGGTAAAAATACCATACAATATTACTAGTGTATCAAGGAAGGTCTTACTTCTTATGTGGAAATATAGTACTCAAGTAAATATTGAAACAAAACGATTGCATCATATTAATATATTATGTTAAAATCTTTAACATACGGAACGTGTGAAACGTCAAAAGAATACAGCAATAAAAGACAAATATGTTATAAGTTTCTAGCAAATAAATACAATTCATCGATTAGTGATGTCTGTATAATCAGATAAAATATTTTGTTTATCATTATCATTTGTTCATTGATGATAAAAAAAATATTTAAAAACATGACTGGATTTACTGGTAAGCTAAGACCTTTGGATTTACGTATTAATACTGAATTTATTCGAGGTAATCATAATCTATTTATACATACTAATGTGGATTATAGAATGACATAATGGCAAAATGAATCATGCATTCCTTTGAGAGAAAGTAATTTCGTATTTTTGTAGTGTTTCCAGATAACGATATTGTTTTAAAAGATAATAGTTGTATAGACGCTACGATATCGTGACGCAGCCGTGACGTGCTCCAACAAGTTTCAGGCCCGTTCAGGCCCGTTCGAGGATGTTTAACTACACTGTTTTCCGTAGCAGAGTATGCAGAGAGAACCAAGTGAACCAGAACACTGTTGAACCAGAACACTGTTCGTCTATTCTCTCTACCCGATCTTTTTCTCATTTCTTATTAGAAGGGGAAAATTAAAATCAATTCATTACTCCCGTGGGACCCAAAACCCAAATTATATGTAAAAATATGAATATATTTTGTATATGTATAGATATTTTTTTATTATTTATATTTTGTTTTATTTTCACTCTCACTTAAGTAATGGGGACGATCTGTCTTAACATTAGGTTCCAAGGTTCCCTTTTCCCTACCCTGCTAAGCACAGAATACAAGCGTGAAGCTAAAAAAAACACGCAATATATTGAAAATGGGGATTTTTATTTCATTTAGGGAACAGTTGCCTCAACACTACGTAAATTTTGCCTACCCTGCTTACTGTTTAAACTACTACTGTAATAAATATTTAAATGATTCAGTCATCAAGTTTTTCGGTAAATTAGATTCTTAACCACCTAAAAAATAATCCAAATCTCCAGAATCACTGACTTGAATTGGAAAATGTTTTTTGTGTTGTATAGTCCATTTTTCGAGGAAGTCTTTAGCCTATATTAAACCAGGTTAATGGTCTCGATATCACCCATTATATCTACGGTCCGAGACCCCTCCAGTACTTAAAGATGTGTCACGTGTCATACATAACTCTCCGTTATTTTCAGTTGACTACGAGTGACAAGTAGAAGTTAGTCTTAAAATGAAATATTTACCCATTATATTTATCGTCTCAAAGCTGATGAAACTGATTTTAAGGGAACTTAAATTTCATTTGTTTATTATTTTTCTTTTAATACAGAAATATTTTCAGAATGTCTAGAGAAGACAAAAAATGGTGATTTTCATTTTCATGATTATATTCTGAGTTAATTCGACTAAGTAAATAAGATATTATGTTTGGTAACCAAAATTAACAGATGGCTAATATAACAGACGGTGTTTTTATAATACTCTCTTTATTACGAGTCTTTAAATAATAAATCAACCCTACTAAAATTATAAATGTGAAACGAATTAAAATTAAAATTTTTAGTAATGTAGGATAGAATAACATAATAACATATAGGATGCAGTTTAGGATTCTGTTGAATTTAGATTTATTATAACAACATTCAGCGGGCGAAGCCGCCCATAGATCGCTAGTATCTATATAAAAAAGCGTTACTTACATATCCATCAAAGGTTCCACTTCCAGTAACAGTAACTGTATAAGTATGCCATCCAGGATTAATAGTTATTGGTAGCGCTACAACAGTTCCATCAACACCGCCCGGGACAGATTGGAAAATTATTACTGTCAATGAAATCGGCACATTTGGTTCAGCATAAATATTCAGCTCAATAGTTCCTGAAGAGGTTAATGAGAATTCTTCTGTTGATATACAGCTCATGTTGTTCGCTTGTGGTCTTAGAAACATCGTGCTGCTTTCATGGGGAGAATCCATTGATATCGATTCATAGCTACCTGTTTCCCATGGATTTATTTTATCGCAAATATTATATCCTGGCCGCAAATCACCATCACTTTCAAAATTAAACACTCTACAGTCATCGCAAATAACAGTACAGACGAGCAGCAATAATAAACAGTATCGAAACATTGTAATAAGCTTTCACTCAACACATACAAATGATGGAAACAATACTAAATCTTTAATATTTGAGTGCCGGCGTAATATATCATTAATGCTCATAATATTATCACGGATAAGATACCGATATTCTAAATACATATGTGGGAACGATAAAGGACGTTTTGATTAAACTTTTTTCGGTGCTATGCTTAGATAAATCGGGATTTTAGAATCCTTCCTGGAATTGAATACAAAGTCTTTAAAGTCCAGTTATAGTTATTTATTTAGCCCACTATTGAAAATAACATGAAAAGGGCAAACTCTATTAGATAAAACAAATAATTTAGAGAATCTGTATTCCTTTGAGAATTCTTGCAATAGCTCGACGTGTACATGTTTTTAATATTTTCATCTTCCTAATCTGTTATTTCTTAGCTTCACGCTTAAGCTTCTAATAGGAAAGGAGGTCTCTCATGTTCGTACGGAGCAATGTATATTAAATTTTGGGTTCATCTAAGATCTTACCAAACCGGACCAGGAAAACAATCGGGTTCATGCTTTACCTCGCATGATTAAATAGGCAGAGTGAACCTCATATCAAGGCACTCTGTTTTCTGAGTGAGAATCGACTCCATTCCGTCACGTTGACCTTTAACATTTATTTGCTCTGGGAGAAAAAGCACGATATGCAGTTCCTCCATCTAATAAAAGTGGAAAATGATATATATACGTTGCCAAGGAAACGCGTATTTTACATAAATTTACACTTAAATTAGTACCACTTTTTGAAATGTGCACACCATGGTAGTCAATTGAAGTTTTGGTTATCTATTGACAAGGGATCCAAATAATAAAGTCCGTTTCCACTAGGAGCGGAGCGGGCCTATTAAGGATGATGTTGAACTCGCAAGAGTATACTGCATACTTGTTTTTTTGCAATAAAGAGTTAAATGTACTGGCTTAGTTCTCAGGAACGGATCGAAGTAATTACAAATTTAAAAAAACTCTTTGTTGGTTGAAATATAAACATATTCTATTCGAAGGAGTCCATTTCGCCTAAGCATTACTAACTCATGTCTCTATAGCGATGGAAATCGGGTTTAAGACCGGCAAGTAGCTTTTTTAATACAATCTGAACATAATTATACAATTTTTCTATTACTGAGTGATTGATATACAACTCTTAGAAGAAACTGCTCGACTTAGAAATAAATGTATTATATAATATGTAGTAGAATTTTCTTATGTGATATTTTAATTTTCTCGTTTTGGTAACGAGGCAAGGCGCGACGTTCAGTCTTCCACTCAACGTTACCTCTGTCTTCCTGTTAAGTACGAGACAGCGTAAAGCTAAAAAAATATCAAATTTATTGATGAAGTTTCTTTAAATTTTATGAGACAGCTAGTCTCCTGATATAAAAATTATCTATATAATTCATTCTGATTGACGTATCGCAAAAAATATTTTTTATTAATAGTACTGTAAAAGTTTGTTGTAGGTACCTCTATATAGAATATCATCACAATATGTTTTTATCTATTATTTTTATAATGATTGTGATAGTGTACATTTTATATTACTAATTAAATTAATATAAGGTTATTAAATACGTACTTTAATGGAAAAATTCCAATATATAATATCATTTTCATATATTGTGACCATATTAAAAATAGAGGCCACCGTGGAGCAGGCAAAGAAAAACCTTTTTTAACTTCCATTACTATCACAGTGAGTTAGCTTAATACTTTAATATAAAACCATTAAAATATATATAAAATTTATTAGAAGTGGTCCCCATTGGCTGCAATACAGTCTCTTAAACGTTGTCAATAGATCGTCATCATTTTTCTATGAGAAGTCTAGCACGCTGTCTGTTCTTCAGTTCAGCTGAGCTCTTCACCTCTGATGAAGCGGACTTCATCACGTATCACGTGAAACGTTCGGAAAACGTTTGTTTCTAACCAAGACCGGGTGGATCGAGCTTTATCACCCGGCGCCGAATCTTGCTGAAAGTATTTTTGGTTATTGGACATGGTTTTAAGGGGCTTAGTAACCTTACCGGTAAACAAAATTTTTCTGTGGCTTCCCTTTGCATACTGCTTAAGTTGCTTTGATTTTGTCACTTTTTATGTCTTTCCTTTACTACTTCGATCGTCTTTTTCGTATGAACTTCTGGATGGCCAGATCTCTTTCGGTCACAAACAGAGGAATTTCCATTATACCCATCAATAGCAGACTATCACTACTACCAGAGCACACAAACATTTGACTAAAACCAAACGTATAAAGTATTTTAAATATAGTATTTGGCTCCATACCTACTTGATGTAATACAAACAGTGATTCGGTTCTCTTTCTTACTCCGCCCTGTTATAAAATCACAAAATATTTTACTATATATTAGCAAGAAAATATGTAAACGTTTAAAAATGACAGATATCTAGTTCAAAAGTGTAATATTTTGTTTATTTTTAATTGTAAAAGTATTAATGGCCAGACTAAATATACAGGGTGGAATTGTCAGCGCCACTTTAAATGAAACCACAGTTTTAACTACTCTATAAAAGCCTAATATAATTCGGAAAAAAAATAATTCTCAAAAATGAAAAAGTTTTTTTTTCAAACAAAATAAATAATAAAATTATCGTTTTAAAATAAAACGCCATTTGTAAAGTATAACATAGGCACGCACACACTTACCTGTCAAAGCGGCAACGTCGCTTACGTATGTGTGAGTGACACGAAATACAGGTATGGATAAAAATCGTGAAATGAAAAAAAAATCCTACGTCCAAACTGTTGAGGTACCTTGATTAATTTCTTAGGTGTGGTTTGGAAATATATTACCCTATATGCAGTTTCAATAAAAGAAGCGCTGCCTCTTCCACCCTGTATAACGAAATTATACATAATGCTTACATAGGTATAGCTTATGTTACTGTCTATTTTGACAAAAAATATTTTTTACAATCTATCCATTATGAAAAAGTCAGTTTGTCGTTATAATACAAACAATATTGTTTGATTTTTTAATTAAATTATTATGGGACTATTACATAGTTTATTAAATTTTATTATTGAAGATCTTTTAGCATCTCTCGCATGTCGTGGAGAACTTGCATTTGGGAAAACTGTGAAGCGTAGAAAGCCACGGGAAAGTCAAGATTTATTTTATTTTTCATGCTTCGATACTTTTGCCTCTGGGCTGAAAGAGAAAATGACTTTGTTTATTCTCCTGATTGGAGATCGAATTCCCAACCAAGACGATTGCAGTCAAATGCTGTTCCATTACGTAACGACAGCCACTATTCTTTCTAATTTGTACAATCGACTAGGGAATTAACCGCGGTCATTACGTTTAACGGCGGCACTAGTAGAAAATTACAAATTTAATAGTTTTTAACAAATCTTATCTATATTTTTAATTAATTAAAATAATAGCTACCATATCATCAAATATGACGCCTATAATGGACAAGCAAAGCGTCTAAACAGGCACTGACGCCATCTTTGATATTCTTATCAAATAATAGAGTTTTCGTGTACAATAAATAATTACAAGGTAATTACAATTTTCTATTTCGTCGTTTTATCTTTACTTATCGTTTGAGGATATTGCATGGCGTTTCAAACTATGTATATGAAAACATTTTTTTTTGTAGTGATTTAAGAGGGAAACGCCTCGAGGTCTAAATTGACCAAAATTAGTATAGAACCACTAATAGCCAACGAAATTGAAGAAAATGAAAGCTAAGCTATTTTGCTACGTTCGTTGGTGGGAAATACTATATGTTATATTATATTTTCCCATTATATTAAATACAGGATGTAAAATATGTGAATCAAAACTAGAAACTTTATAAAATACAATTATATAAAATAATGTTTTTGATTGATTTCTCGATATATGGCGTTTCGAGCGTGCCAGTTGAGCACAATTCATTTCGCCAATGTCACGTTGTATGGAAAACACACGAAAATAATGTATTTAATATTTTATTTATTTACTCGCTTTTTTATAGCTTCACGCTCTATTTTTCCATATAGGTAGGCAGAGGAAACCTGGGAACATAGTGTTAAGACACTCTGTTCCCATCAAGAGACTTCCGTTCTTTACTTTCGGCCAAATTCTGGTGGCATGGCGTGTTGAGTGGTGAATCCCAATGTCGGGCTTTGCCTCGTTACCAGAACGAGGACATGAAAATATTAAATATTTTATTATTTCGAGTGGGAATCGAACCCACTACCTACAGAGTTTAGTCGAACGCTTGTGCTACTGCGCAACTTCTGGCCACACTTTGTTATTAATATTATTTGTAGTATAATATTATTAAATAGACAATAGAATATCATTTTGTTTAATTAGATACAGTCGACTAAAATAGAAAAAATATATTCACGTCTGTGAATAAACAAAAAAAAAATATTTTAATTTTAAACTTTGAGATCTAAATTTCTTCTATTCGTAATAATTTATTTATAGAATTTTATTGTTACAGACAGAACCCTTTCGAGTTTGCATACAATAGTTTTCCAGGAACGAAATAACTATTATGTACGTTGTTGCTAGTGGAACTATCAATAGTGTGAATAAAATAATCTTTTCCATTATCAAAGTCATAAAAGTAAAACTATTTAAAAAATTCAAATAAGCCGCTTATATTTATCGCCAAAACAATTCATAGTTTATTTCTTTACTTATGGTCATCATTATATGAAGAAAACGATATTTCATACAATAGCTTCATTTTACGTAAATCTGTAAATAGACGAAACTGTCGTGGGAAATAGCTGCTAGCACAGCGCTTAATTATATATAGGTTGGTTGAGATTTGAGTCCCACTCGAAAATTTATCATTTCTCCTTTCCCGCTGAGTTCTACTATACACGCAATGTCTCAAAGTTGGGTGGAATGTAGAGAAAGTGAGAGGGACTGTTTTGGTACTAGCTTTTCTTCATGTATCTTACTAAAAGAAAGAAAAAAATATTTAATTTACTATGCTATTATATAATCAATTAGATAAAAAATAAATTTACTACAGCTTCAGCAATGCTAATAAAATTTTATTTACATGTAAATAACTTAAATGCAATAATAATACATAACATACATCTTGTGTCCAATTCAGTATCAGTTAAATGGTAATACAATTATGTAATTGTTATTATAGTAGTATTATAATTATTTTGAAAAATGTTTTAATTGCCATGTTTTTGCGATATATAAAATAAATAAATATAATCAGAAAATTATTTCTTCATTTCACCATTTTAAGTTTGAGTAATTTAGTGTGTTGGGCAATACTTGTTGTCCTTAGAAACTATATTTTATAAAATTTATACTACGATATATTTATTATACATTTTCACAATATTACATTAATATAACCTGACTAGAATAATAACTTAAATATTAAAATATTATAAATTAATTATTTACTAAAAATATTATTCGACAATACAAAACTGAACAAGAAGCAGTTATACATCGATACTTCCATTTCTTCTAACATACACTAGTGTAGGTGACTCGTCATCGCTCTCCAAAAATAAACTACGACTATTTGAGAAATAGCTTGATATACAAAACTGGTATATTCCAAAACTTATCAAGCCAATCACAACAAGACTTGGTAAAGTAATTAGAACAATTGTCAATGGTTGCCAAAAGCTTGGCACATTTTCGCTTGGAGGTGGTACAGTATCCAGCTCGATAGTAATGTCTGTAGATGATGATGATGATGATGTACTTTGATCTGTAGTGATTGAATTTGATGTGGAGGAAAAGTCGCTTGTAATAGATTCAGTAATAGTGGAATCAGTGGAGATTGTTGGAACCTGTGTAGTAACAGAAGTTATAGTAATTGGATCTAGAGAGGTGGTCGGTGACTTTGTTGTAATAATAGGGGTAGTAGTAGGTTGTAAAATAGTGGAAGGGCTCACAATATTAGTCGGTGTATCAGTTGTAGGATTGACTGTTGGTGCTACAGTTGTAACAGGAACAGTGGTGGGATTTATGGTAGTGTTGGGGCTCACAGTTATTGGTTCTGGAGATGTTGTTGGTGATACTGTTGTGGGAATGGTGGTCGGTGCAACAGTTATAGGATCCGTTGGCGGTGCTACAGTTGTAACAGGAGCAGTGGTAGGATTTATAGTAGTGTTGGGGCTCACCGTTATTGGTTCTGGAGATGGTATAATGGTTTGTGTAACAATTGTTGGTTTAGGTGTTATTACAAGCATGGAAGGAATATTTTCTTTATTAATTGATTTTGTATCCGTATAGTAAAAATATGTAGGATTATTACGGAGATAATGGTCTGAATTGACTGATATTGTTTTGTTAGCATTGTGGGATTTGTACTCTGAATAAATAATGTTATAAGAACTATATTTTATGGATTTTATCTTCACAGAATATTCTTTTATGGCATGCCCCAATATTTTGATCTGAAACGTGAGAACAATAATATTTATCACATCGTTTTTGAGGAATAGAATAAACATATATGTGAGTTCTTCTGTAGGTGGTGTATTTTGATACATACATACATATATTTTATGTGCACAAATATAAAATTATTTAATGTATTAATTAACAAGTATTACATATATATACAAGTTACTGAAATTGAATTATAATTCCATAAATATTTTTTGTAATAAAAAATGTTTTAAAAATAATTTATTCATTTGATAAAGTATTCATGTTTGAAATGTACGAAATTGAAATTGTTCTTAAAGAAAACACAAAAGGTGTGCTTTAAAACCTTTTTTTGTTGTGTCTTATACAATAAATAAATATATTATTATACAGAAGGTACATACGTATCCTTTTTTACAATTAATTTTTGCGGGAAGTATGACTACTTGTGATACATTGAAGTTATTTTTTTCTGACGGCAATAGTATATATTCAGCTACCACTGATCGTTCTGCTATAAAGTTTTCTTTATAAACTATAATTTTAACATAATCTTTAGTTGATACTGAATCTAGATTTAATTCTATTCGAAAATAACTATCTGCAGTTATATTAAACGAAAACGTTAAGCAACTTGTCACTTCAAGTGGTCGTAAATAAAAATCACTTATATCACTGTCATTGTTAATGTCTTCTTTATCTAAAATCCAGGTAGGAAGATCATCACACATATTCAAATCTGAATCCAAATCAAAGGAAGAATGTAAATCATCATCAAGTTTATACACAACACTTAAAAATCCTGGTATTCGTTGGATTAAAAATAATAATACTAGCGCAGTTATGTTTGTCATGTTGACTTTGAACGATGGAACTAAGTGCTACTCCATTTCATGTCCCTTAAGTAATATTTTATCGAAATTGTTAATTGTGAGCGGAATCATTTTTATCATGATCAAGATTTCATTTTTAATAAGATGCCGATGTTGATAAAAATATATATAATTAGAAAATGAACTGACAAACTTATTAAGTAACAATTAATGATTTAACTGTCAACCAAGAGTATTTTTTAAGTATAATTTAAGGTCTTTTTATTCAATGATATGTCATGTCTAATATATGCCATATTCAAATATAAAAAGTAAATTTTGATAAATTTTATGTAATATATGTGATATAATACATTCAATGTAAGTTTGCTATAACATTATTACAGCAAACTAAATACTACTATGTACTAAACTAACTATGTGTTAAGTCTACAATATAACACTGACAAGTTATTTAAATAAATTAATTTTACAACGTGACATTGGTGAAAGTAATTGTGCTCAACGGGCACGCTCGAAATGCCATATATCTAAAAATCTATCAATCAATCTAAATTAATTTTTAACAAAAATTCGAATTCAAACAATAAACTAAAAATTAAAACATAACATAAAGTAAAACCTACTTTAATTTTGTTAAACAAAAATAATTAAAGAAAGAACGAAAAGATTTTATAATTTTTAAGTTGGTGCTTAGTAAAACAAACAGTCTTATGATCAGACCTGTGCAAGTGACTCTGGTCGTACTACAATTTCTCATGACTGTATCTATTTTTTGTGTTTTAGGATGAATTATTGCGAGTGTTTCTATATATTATGTTTTCTCATCTATTCGGAGATGGTTTTGTTTTAGTAAAATCTTCAGGTTCGTTTAAAGAAGGTTATCTTTCTTAGTAAGTAGTTGTAGTATGCTTACCACTTTTAATTTTAATTTCCATTTTTCGTTTCAACGGTCGTAATCTCATTTTTTTTATATTTCTCAATCAACTTTATTTTGATAGTGGAATTTTCGGATGCCTGTCCTACTATTTTCACCTAAAATATAAAAAGCGTTTTTTAAAATTAAGAAAATAAATTACAATGTATAAAAAAACCGTTATGCTTTTTGCCACATAGCAGAGCGAACCAATTTTTTTGTGACGTAGTGTATTGAATGGCAGAACTTAACTCAATGCTTTTATATTTCTATCAGAAATAGAAAGAATCTAAAAATAATAATCTACCTGTATAACGATAGAACCTTTAACAACCGCGTGTAGACGTTACGCTGACACAGCGCCAAGGTGACCTCAGCATTTATTATGAATATACTTATATTAGAATACTTACATATCCTTTAGTATTGCGACTATCAAAAGTAATATTTACAACCCCAGTTCCATTAAAACTTGCTGTATCTTCTTTAGATAGTGTGTTATTTTTCGCAACTATAATATCTCTAGGGACCGACTCTTCATATACTGTTATCCAAAGTTCATCTGTAAACGAAACAGTTTCGATGCCTACTATAATTTTTAAGCAATTTGTTGACGATAAATCGAATGAAAACGCTATACAACTTGGTACATCCAGCGGTCGAATATAGAATTTATCTTCGTCTTCTGGATCTTCTTTTTCTAATACCCAAGTAGAAAAGTTGCCACACACATTTTTATCAGAAATAAAAGTAAAGGAGTTAAAAAAATCATTTTCAAGCTGATAGAGAACGGTTAATATTTGTGGCACAGCTATTATTATTATAAATATTAACAGCACTTGACTTATTTTCACCATTTTTTTTAAATAATGGCTATCACGACTGCTAGGTGGTAGGTTGAATAATCTAAATGAAAAATTGTTATAAATTATCATAACATTGGCGTAAATTTTAGGAATTTTACCTTAACTACGACAAGGTTTTGTATTTAAAAGATTTAAGTTGATAAGAAAACAATTACAATTTAATTTTAAAAAGTTATCGTTCTATTAGTTTAAGGTAATTAAGTAGATAAATATCTATAAGACTATTTTTATAAGTTTTCATTCAGAATATAGTAACACAGAATTGTTGCAGAGACAACCTAGTGTTAAAACACTTCGTTATTCGGTTTGCACCAAAATTAGAGACATCGTCATCATTTTTTTCTCGACTGGATGTTATTGCTGTTGACCTGGACCGATCTTGACAGCGTCACCGGGCGAGGAGGGGTAGGAGTAGCTCACCCTTGAAGAGATAGTGAAGAGACAGAGAAAATCCTATGTTTCGTGGCATGACTTAATTCGCTACTTTGTTTACCACAACGTAGCAAGAAAAAAAACTTACTACGAATATTGGCCTAAATAAATCAATTTAGTAGTAAATAGCAAAGTAATGGAACTTCCTAACTCCTAAACTGCAAAAAAGAGCACAATTCCATATACCTTCAACTGTGACCTATCAAATGCATACGTTTTTATCGGCCCGATACTGTTTACTTTTATGTAAATTTATACGTGAACGTACGAGTACATATTGAACTAGATTTTATTACTAGGACTCCGGTTCTAGCGTTATTTTGTTGACCGACATAAAAAAACTAGCTTTTTCGATTTTTAATTACATTCAATACGGGAAAGGGTTCATAACTTTTTTGTGTATTCTTGTTATTAATTTTACAAACTTTAATTTATTTCCATCTTTTTTTATCTGTTTGTCTGTATAATTTTCTTGTAAAATAAATTTGTTCTACTTTTCCATTTGTTGATTTTCCGTACCCAACACGCTGTCGCAAAGGGTAGGAAAAGGGAACATCAGGTTCCTCAACCTACTCTGCTAAATACGGAATACAGCGTGTAACTATTGGTTTTATTTTTATAATTAGTCTTGCAATGTTAGTTTAAGAGCGAGTGTACACGAGTGACGTTAGCTATCTATCACGTCAAAGCGAGTATGATTAATTGAACTACGTATGCATAAATCGGTTTGACGATGAATTACTGCCTTCAAAAATAAAACAATAAATTCCCTTTTGGTACTTGTACAGTACGTATTGTAATTTAAATTTATCTTTAATTAATGTAATGGCTCAAATTTAGATAGAAAATGAAAACGGAGTGTCTTGGCACTAGGTTCTCTTTACCTATCATATATATAGCGAGACGGGATAAGGAATTAAGTTGTTTAAATACAAGCTTTTATTAAATAAACAACATTATTAAGTAAATTAAAAATAATATAAATTTTCTTATCTTTATCCTACTGTCATATTATTTTAATACGCCAGCTATTAGCTACGTATTTTTGTAAGGTAACGATTTTTTTCTCAGAATTTGATATGTGATAAGAAAACATTATCGTTATAAATACGTTTTTGTATTTTTATGCATGCATACAAGGCTATTTCAACGGCTTGATTTTTTTACCTTATTTTACTATTTATAGAAAAAAAATTATAGACAAGGAAAACGAGCGTACGGGTTACTTGACCACCGCTGCCCACAATCCCGTGTAACAACAGAGTTAGAGTTGCTTTGCCAGCCTTTGAGGTGGAGATAGATTCGCTTTTTTGGAGGTATCCATGTTGTATCGACCTGGAATCATTGCCGCAGTTGCGTGGTGAGCGGGTGGAACTTCTTACGAAACCGCATAGTAGTGGAGTGCCATGTATCGAATAATAATCGAAAATGGTTCTGTTCTCAAAAAAGAAGAACGTAACCCTAATAGGATCACCTTGTTGCCCGTCTGTTCGTCTGTCAAGACTATTTATCACGAGATTGCATGGAGGTATCACGTTGAAATTATAATTTCAAATTATCGACGCCATGGAGAAGAGAAAAAATCATGCTTCTTAGTCAAAGAACTCACAAAATACGAGTATTACCTATGCTGCATATGCACGAAATTCTCTGTATACAATACATGTTTCCGCCAGTCGGATTTAGACACCCAATCTTGGTTTGCCTGTTTATACAAGTTGATTGATTTGTAAGAATTTACAATTGTACATATATAGTCAACTAGGTCCCAATTAATGATTTAATTTAAAAAAATATTATTTATAAACAAACGCACATTTTTATATATTTAATATAAATTTTTATGTATACTTATAAAATATGTGGGATTATATAGATTAGCTATTATATTTTATGATAAAGCAATCAGTATTAGGCTTAAAATTCGTTATCTTCTATTTAATTGAAATATCACATCACTTTTATAAATCCACCACCCATCTGAAAATACACCGATTTAAATAGTCCTTTGGGATTTTAATAAATACTTTTTATGTATACCAGGGGGTTGAGCCTCTGGTTCGCTTTTTACGTCAATCAAAGCTCGCTTCGTTCGCTTTAGATCAAAAAAATATCAAACTCTTTGAAGGACGTTGATGTTATTTTATCGTCTGTCAGAACGACAAATTACTATTAAATATTTATCCCGAGAAATTATTATCAAATATTCGGGCCTACGGACCCTTTCTTCATAAAAATTAAGTTTCTAAGTGAATGTAGTCAAGAAATAAGAACAACTTTTGCACAGTTTTTATGAAACTTTCAGGATATGGCCAGCTATAAATCGGCCATAACTCAAATGAAGACACGTTTTTTTCAGGAAATCATGGGGCCGGAGAACTGAGTGGGTATATGATTTGAATTTCAACTCAATATCTCCTAGCGTTCCTGAGATAAAGGGTCTTGACAGACAGAGAGACCAACAAGAGAGTGATCTTATATGGGTCCCTCTTTTCTTTAAGGAGTACGGAACCTTCAAAACACCATTGCACGTTTACAGGAGACAGATGAATAGAATTTTATCGAAGTATATATACCTGCATTAAGCTTTAGATAAGTCCTAAAATGCGTTATATGGTAATATTTCTGCGATAACCATATAAATAAATGGTGATGTCAGTCTGCAATAGGTCGTACTCCACAATCATTCTATTTTATTCCATTTTATTACAGCCCATAGTGAAAGAGAAAAGGATACCAAATGGATGCATAGTGGATAGTATAACTAGTAGTTTGTTTTAGCTTCACGCTATATTTCACACACAGCGGGGTAAGCAGAGGGAACCTGGGAACCTAGTGTCAAGGCACTTCGTCTCCATTATGGCGCATCTAGCGAACTTACCTCGATTAACTTTGATCTTGAAGATTATTAATACTATTAATACAAATTCAGTTATGCGTTAAATAAACAAAATATTTTGGTATCTAGGAAATAGAAGAGCGATAATAAAATAATCTCAATGTCGCGATTGAATCAGATGCCGATATTAAAAATAATTTCCGTTTTAATTTTATAGTAAGTCAGTCAGTTAATTTAGTCTTTACTCTATACATTAATCCTCGGTTATGCATTACAAATTGTTATTTTCATACAAATTAAGCAATGAATAAAGATTTTTAAACTGTTTAAAACTTTAGCAGAAGCTATCAGTACAAGTTTGCAAAGAACATAAATCACTGGTCACTTCAGCACCTAGCGCTAGTAAATTCACCAAATATCATCTTGTTTTCAAGCGTCGTTGGACGTACAAATAAATTTATGGTTAAATTCGTTAGCATGTCTTGTTAAGGCGAAATTTAAAATATTTTAAAGCTAATTGATGATATAATTCATATAAATTAAATACGAGTAATAAAAATAAAGAAATCGACAAGGTGGAACAATCGGGTGGTTAAGTTAAATAACTTAATTTCTTTAACTAAAGAGACACAAACTAAGTAATAATAAGAGATTAAAATTTGGAGAATATATCTCTCTACCTTTTGCTATAATTAAGATATTCTATCTGTTTCTCCACCGTGAATACCTGTATATACCAAAATTATAAGTAGGTACATTAGATAGCAAACCATATCAATAATAGATATCTAAGATACCTACTCATAATTTAGGTATCTTTTATAATTGCGACATATGCAATGTACAAAGAAAAGTAAAAAAAAGCACAATTAAAAGCACATTTTTTCTATATTCTGGGGGGTATTTTATTGGGATAAAGATATCCGGTGTTGTTATTTTACAAATTTGTATTGTTTTCGAACTGGTGCTAATTTTCACGAAAAGTCACGAGCAATTTTGAACTGTATTGTACAATTTTCTTATTGTAGATGTTGGTGAAACCTATTAAAAGGATGTCAGAAAATTCAAATCTCTATAGCCCTGAAATGTAAAAAGTTAATATCAAATAATGACTTCGTATAATAAAACATAACTGTGGTTTAAATCAATGAAAAAATATATCAACTTTGGAACAGATATAACCAACACGGGTCCGGGGACCTGTCGGAAGGAAAAATAATTTATTTGCCCATATTTATTTAGAAGCTCTGCCGTTTCCCGCGGGTGTCATTTTTCCTCCTTTCCGTTAAAAGCCTGCTGAAGTCAAATGTGTTTTTACGGCATATATTTCTCTCAATAGAATCAAACATCTATGATATCGTAGGATTTTTTTTAACTTCTGCTATGTTTATTGAAGGAACAGTAAAGAAGTTGTAAAATATGTAGATGAGAGATGATGATCAGAGCGTCCAGAGGGGTTCATGAGACACAGGTTCAAATTTTTCAACGTTTTCTCATTTACTAACTGATTCGAAACCAATATCATTTTATATTTTAGCATTTGCTATACTAATCGACCAGCCATCACTAACAAGCAACAAGTAAACAAGGCACGTCAATTTCAAACTAATTAACTGATAGAAACATTACTTAATCTTGAAGGTGTTTGAATCAATTGCTCACATCAATCTTCTCATATTGATACCAATTATTTGGGTATTAATAAACCCAATCTATTGAGTGATTAATATTTGTTACCATTGAATTGGAAATGCGAATGACATGACAAGTTTACAAAGTAATTAAGCAAATTACTGTAGTTACGTAACTGTGGTTTAAGCCTTAGTCAAATAGAGAGAGAGAGAGAGTGAGATTTTGTTTAAAAAGGATTATGTCAAAGTATACTGTAATTTCTGAAAATA
>JAEBDU010006310.1:0-13213 GCA_016802625.1 Heliconius numata | reverse complement strand
TCAACAATTAAATGCGTTTTTCTCTAAAACTATTCGCAATTTCGAAATAGTGTAATAAACAAATTTTATCTTCGTTTAACGTAGAAAATTAATAAAGTATTTTAAAGGATAAGGATTAATACCATTATGGAAAAATATCCCTCACAATAAAAAATATATTGAAATTACTATTTTTAGACAGAAATATGATCACTACACGTTATCCTTAAAAGATAAAAATATGCTCTCGCGGACTTTTTTGTAGATCTTATTAAGAGGCACATTACTCCAGTACATTATTTTCATGTAGTACTTACCATTAAAGCAGCGCATGCGCGAAAGTGTCTCAACGGGTAGGACTTTAGACACATTTATCGTATTTATGTTAATTTACATAAGAATGTACAAATAATAAACTATATATAAACCTTCCCTGAGAAATACTCGACCTAATGGTAAAAACCGCACAAAAATCCGTTGGGTGGTTTAGAAGAAGAAGAGTTAGAAAGTTCAGACAGACACGAAAAGCGACTTAGTTTTATAAGATATAGGATGATTCTACTCTTTTAGTATATAAAATATTTAGGTTGTAAAATAAAAATTGTTTATTAAATTATTGGCTATTTTCATGACTTCATGGTTAGGAATACGATTAAGGTTTGAGTTTATTGAAATTAAATAGATTAATATTTAATTATTTACATACTTTTTAATAAATAAACTTTTTATGTAATAATTTTTTATTTTCTCTCTAATATATGCAAGGTACCATGGTGAAAAGTTGTTTTTGTCTCCATATCTCATTTGTATGTTCTTTATCCATCCGCAAAATGTCTTAACATGTCTCTATCACAGCAATGTCTAAAAAAAAATTTAAAAATATTTTTTTTACCCAAGTTCATTAGTGTTCCCTAACAATATAATTCCAATAACATCATTTAGTAACCAGAGGGGACGATGTGAGTCACCAAATCGTCCCTCAGTCCACAGAGCCACAAATCGATAGCCGCGTCTAGACCCAATGAATCAGGTGCCTTATTTGTTTCACACACGGCATTCAATTACAGTTGAAATAGCGTGGGCTGTTGTAATGGATCCTACAATGCCTATGTGTTTTCTATGGCGAAATATATCATAATGAATTGCAAATTTTCATAATTATGAGGTTTTGGTTTTATAAGCTTTAAGACTAAGTGTATTTGAGAAGCCTCTAGCTATACATATATGTTTTCTTTTTCTTTTAAAGTTTAATAAAATCAAAGATATATAATTCGAATCTCGATGTCTTTAAATTAGTTTGAAAAGTCAGTAAGGCTCATATTAAAAATACTTCTATCTACAAGTAAGTAAAAGGCATATTAGTTAATCTTCTTCATCTTTTTCTGCTTATTGAATACACTGATTGTAATTATTTAATCAAAGACAAATCAAATCTATACTAATACTAATATACTAATCTATACTAATATAATAAAGCGGAAGAGTTTGTTTGTTTGTTTGTTTGAACGCTAAGATCTCTGGATCTACTGGTCCGATTTACATTGTTTTTGTTTTGTATGAAAGCTGCATTCTTCAGAAGTGCTATAGGCTATATAACATTACATTATACATATAAACTAATATATTTTTAAGTATTTTCTAATTTGACATGCAATTTATTCTGCCATGTTAATAACAACCGTCGCGTCGCTACGCAACCGCTACCGCGACATTTTGATATTCATCCTTATGAACATAAATATAATAGTCAGTCACTTTTAGCATTTTATCTAGGTTGGAATTATAGTTTACTGTATAACATTCTAATAAATAATTAAGAAGATGTCACTGATTCGAAATCACCTAGCCTACGGGCGGCATAGTATGAGTATGACCGACGCGAAAATATTCTTATAGTTTAAGCAGGCGTAGCCGCGTCCGGGTCCACTAGTAAATAAATACGTAGAAAAAGAAGACCTCAGAAAAAGCTAAGTCATTTTAATTGACATTCCTTTTCTATTTATAAGGACAATGAACTTTTGTAAACAAAATTAATTAAATATTAAATAAAGTTTATACACATTTATATTGTAATTATATTTTGGATGAAAATATTTTTTACTTACAACTCAAACCCAACTATAATATAATTCTTAGTTCTTTAATAAAATTTCGATATGCCTTTGTGTTAATATGACCTTCATCGATAAATATAATATCCTGCTTTTTTTTTCGAATCAGTAATCCTGTAATTAGGCTAAGATTTTGTTTTCTTCTTTTGTCGCATAAAAGTTAGTCATTCGATAAGACTTTTGAGAAATTAGACTCTTAATACACTTCATATATAAATAGACATATACTATACAGTCATACATAATTTAAAAACAATATTAATTTTAAATTAAATTACAAACCAAATATATAATTTAAAATCAAACTTCCATTATTTAAAACTATCATCAATTCAAATTAACAACTTCATCACCAATAATACGTAAGTAAAACAAAATATAATTCGCCATACATTTTCAGTATAATTCGTAAAACAAAGTTAATTTATAGAGCTATCTACCGCCTATTTATTATGTGTCTCGTTGTGGCCCATAGTGTTCCATTGTGGTTTAATAAGCTTCGTTAATGAGATGGATGTCAAATGCATCTAAATTGTGACATTCAAAATGAATATGGTTTTAAATTTAATTAGGCGTATAATGCTTTGTTTTAGACAATTTATTTTGGAACTGGTTGTCGTGGTGTATTGGATCGTATTCGAATACGAGGAGTGTGAATTCAAATATCAATTGGGTGATTTTGTTCATATATCGTATATTTTGTAGTTTTAATCGGAATAGAGTATCTTAAAACTAGGTTCCCAGTTTCCTCTCTACTACGTATAGGATGCAGAGTGCAGAAAGTATAAAAAATTATACATAGTTGTCTATTATCAATATTTTTTCTTTTACTTCATATCTATAAAAAAAATATTATCGTAAAAAATGTACCTTATGTTGTTTGAATTTTTTACCTGCAATGTATTTAGATACGAATAAAATTTATTAACGCCAAATTATATTCTCCAGTAATATACTAGTCATTTAACCTATGGCCACTACGCAGTGAAGTAACAATGCTATAATCTTACTCTATATATATAAAACAATAAATAAAAATAATCTTACACTATAAAAGAAAAATATTGTCTAAATACAAAATTCAATCTACAATTAAGTACGTTAGTACACACACAATCCATTTTAAAACCTAGAATACAAAATGAGCGCCTAAAAGCTTTAAGTATTTTTGATGGATCGTTAAAACAGAAACAGAATGCCCATAAAAAGCTAGTGAAATATAATGGAAATAAAACATTCGTTATGCAAACACATTAAAAGGCAATAGATTGAGCAATTAGCGTCGACCGGTGATGACGATGTGACGGCGGAATAGACCAAAAACGTTGGTATTTCACGCGCAAAAAATATAACCGACTAAAGTACACATGCCATGGTTTTGACACGATGAAAACATAAAATATGCTAAATTTGGTGAAATTTATAGTAGTATGCGTATGTAAATGTTTGTGTAAAATTGTGATGTTATTTTTTTCAGTTTCACGCTGTATCCCGCATATGGTAAGGTAGACAGAGGGAACCTAGTGTTAAGACACTTTGTTCCTCACTTTCCGCCGATTTTTCAAGGCATTGCCTATTGATTGGCGGAAGTTAACGCTGCGTTTTGATGAGTATTTAACAGTTTTAATATTTAACCAGTGACTATGTCGTCCTGACACAACGACTCAGTGTTTGGTTGTGAATGTCAACAAATAATATAATCCTCAACAAGAAAAATCAACTTCAAGCAGTATACTATATAATTTTCGGCACCAGCTTTGAAATAAAAAAATCATCCAAATCTCCACCCAGTCCAAAATTCTGAAATTTGTTACCTAAAAAAAATAGAGTCGAATTGTGAGTCTTCCTTTTATGGAAGTCAGTTAAAAAAACTAAAATTAATAAAAAAAAAATCTAATAACTAACTATCATATTCTACACAAGAACACAATCCATTTACTATCGTTCCTTTGGTACAAAATACGTGTCAATTTTACGATCAGGCAACGCTAGTGTTTTCTGAAATGAAATTGTGATAGGGTGCGCCGCCCTCCACTCCGACTGAAGTGGGGGGTTGAATGAATGATTGAGAACAGAAAGCGGTTTAATGGCTGTCATAAACATCGAGGCTCGTGCTCCAGGTACTGATGGAGAGGAGCTTGGAATGGACTTGATGCAGGATTGTCAATATGATACGAAGAATATATTTAATTAGTCGTTTAAATGTAACTTTTCCCTTTAATATGTTAGTACACTCAGCACTTAATAGCAAATGAATAGTCTTCAAATAAATGCATTATCTTAATTCATTCGCTCTGGAAAGACAAATCACGGCGTTGAGTTCTGCTTCTCAACACACAACGTTTCAAACACAGCAAAGGTAAATATTTAAATTTCAACAAAGTGTATATTCAATAAGATTATTAAATTATTTTATTGATTCAATTCAATTGTTTTTTAAAAAAAAAACATCACGTGTTTTACGTGAAAACTTTTAATTGGAAAAACTTTATTGTTGTTTGTGGAACGCTGGTTTCATATCATACGACGTAAACACGTCTATCATATAAATTTTACTTTAATTTAATATTTTCTGGGTTTATTTTTAATAAAATTGTATAAAGAATAATTGTTTTTCTTAGTTAAATAAACAAAGCAAAGAAAAGACGTTTGCTTTAAATTAAACAGTTGTTAACAAATACCTTATATGAATTATCTCTACAAACTAAGAACTAGATATGAAGATCCAGAGAAAGAGTCTTTCCTCGGTGTTGATAGAATGGTAGAACTTAAGGCCTTACTTGGTCTTAACCATAAACTCTGATATCTACAATTTCCCCAAACATTAGAAAATACTACCTAATTTTCATCAAAATATTGTATTGTAAATCTAACAGGTATATAATATTATAATAATAATGAAGTTGAAGAATTTAAAAAATACGATATATCGAATAGCGAAACACGTCAGGTCCAGGTCTACATCAGTCGTCGCTCTGATTGAATTGTCTGGTACCAGTGTGATTGGTTCAGCGATATTACGTAACGCGAAATGGAGTTTCAAAATACCCTACATCCTTCCTTTTATAATCAGAATTTTTTATTACTTTTACGTTTTTCCGTAAAAAGGTGACTCGGGATTCGGATTTTATGAGTTCGTTCTAAAATTGTAATAACTCGGCAGTACCAATTTACTTTTATAAATTGTAGTACTTTATAATATATATTTTTTTTATTTGTGAAAACAATTCTAAAGCAACCTAAGGTTAAAGTAACAACTTTAATTCTAAAATATTTTTTCTTCATAAAATATTTCTCAAATACATGTTCATAATAAATGTGCCATATCTTCAATATTCTAAATTTAATTTTACCATCTCGTTAGTGATGTTAAATTTTGAAGAGAACTTTTACTTTGATTTCAACTCAAATAGTAAAACTTCAAACGGTCGTCATCAGTGTGTCATATAACGTTGATTAAAAGTCGTCTGTAGAACCACATCGGCAGTTTCTAGTATCTTCATTTACAAAATTCATGCATGAGATGGAAAAAGTGACCCTGACATATAAATAAGAAAATTGTGAGCCTAAGAGTCTTTTAAATGAATATTTATGAAATGTTGCAATTCGTAAGAGTTTTTGATACAAGGTTTACTTGAAAAATATAAAAAAATCTTATTATCTTATTGAAATATTTAAAAATAAATAGCAACTAGACCATTAATTAATGAGAAACATGGCGCAGGAGCTGCCAAAGTTGCTAGAAATAGCAAATGTCTGTTCAATATTCCAGATTTTAATATTCAAAGGTTCCAAAAGACAATACAATCTCATTAACAACAGGACGAAATGGGAATCTTGAAAGACAAAGCTATCTTATTAGCGAGTTAAACTAAAAAGACATTTCTATCGAGTATAAGAACAATCTCTTATTTGAATACCTATAACATAGCTATTCTAGCTAGCAATTTCATAGTTTGTCTCGAAGCAGAACTAATTATCCAAACACTACACTCTCCACTTTGCGTCTAAATTTGAGACGTAACATGTTAAGAAGCGGAACTTAACGCCGCGATTTATCCTGCCAGAGACAAAAATTGAAAATCATTAATATCTTCGAATGGGGATCAAACCCGCAATCATCACGAGGCTATCTTGTCTTGTAAGTAAATAATAAGATTTATTTTGTGAGAAAATATAAAAGCTTGAAGTGGATAATTGACACATACATACTACATACATAAATGTATTTCGAAACATCCATTCGACAGCAGCCTGTCATCAGTTGATTGAAAGTTACAATCAACAGATTAAAGTCAGATGAATGCTTATTAGAACTAGAACAAGCATTAAATAACATTAATTGGGATATTCTTGGTATATGTGATGTAAGGAGATCGGCAGAAAATATCGAAGAGCATAAGGAATACATATTATATTATAAGAATGAAACACCAGGAATATACGATGTGGGCTTCTTAATCAAAAAATATCTAAAAAAGAACATAATAAATTTTAAAGGAGTTTCAGACAGGATAGCTGTCTTAAACATTACACTTCCTGGTCACAAACAACCGACATCGATAGTCCAAGTATATGCTCCTACTGAAGTAGCGAAAAAGGAGATTAAAAATAAGTTTTATGAAAATCTAAATGAGACAATGGAGTCCATGTACAACACCATTATTGTGATGGGAGATTTTAATAGCCAAATTGGCCAACGAGGAAAGAACGAAAACAAAATAATTGGACCGTATACAACTGGCAAACGTAACGATAATGGACAAAGATTGATAAACTACGCGTTAGAAAATAACTTACATATTATGAATACTTTTTATAAAAGAAAACATAAAAGAAGATGGACGTGGGAATCTCCGAACGGCCAAATAAGAAATGAGATAGATTTCATAACTACAAATAAACCGAAACTTTTCCTGAACGTGGCAGTCCTAAACAAATTTAACTATTTTACGGATCACAGATTACTCCGAGGTCAATTACATTTTAATGAACCTAAAAATTCTAGGAAACATATAAAAACTACTAAACTACCAATAACACTTCCATTACCAAGTCATGTTCTAGAATCCCTACAAACTAAGTTAACGCCAATTAGTAAACTAAAAACAGTTCAAGAGAAATATGATACCTTAGAAGAAGAAATCAAAAGAATTAATAATATTATAGAAAAAGATAAACCAATTAAAGACAGAATAGGACCTAAAGCAAGAAGATTAATAACACAAAGAGCACTTTTATTTCAAAACAGGAAGAATAATAGACAAAAAATAACTAAAATAAGTAAAGACATATGCACTGAAATAAAGAAATACAGAAATACACAAAAAACTAAATCAATACAAGTCCACATAATAAGATCAGGTGGAATCAAGAGTGCGTGGAAAGAACTTCAAGAACATTCAAAATGGATTCCTTACGTAACACATCACAAAACTAAAAAACATAAATCTATAAGAAACGAAATATTAAATACAGCAACTGATTACTATCGCGATCTTTATAATGACGAACAAAGCACATCAATTACGAGTAGTGAAACAGTTATGAGTATCCAAGAAGAATCAGTTCCTAATATATTGAAAGATGAAGTTATTAAAGCTATCAAATCACAGAAAAGAGGAAAAACACCGGGCGAAGATAACATCTCTAATGAACTTTTAATAGGAATATCAGATACTATCTTGAATACACTAACAGACCTTTTTAATGAAATTTTGATGACTGAATATATACCTCTTCAATGGACCACTTCTACAATATCTTTACTTCACAAAAAAGGGAGCACAGACGATATATCAAACTACAGACCCATTTCGCTAATGTCAAATTTATACAAAATTTTCTCCAAAATAATACTTGACCGGATAACAAGGACCATAGACGAGAATCAGCCGAAAGAACAGGCAGGGTTTCGAAATGGCTTCTCAACCATCGACCACATCCACACCATCAAACAATTGATCCAGAAATGTAAGGAATATGGTATAAACTACTACTTAGCATTTATAGATTACAATAAAGCATTTGATTCGCTGAAACATGATAAAATTTGAGAAGCCCTCACCATACAACAGGTCCACAGTAAATATATCAATATAATAAAGAACATATACAAAAATATGACAGCTAAAATACGCACAGAAAGAGTAGGAAGATATTTCCCCGTTAAAAAAGGAGTTAGACAGGGAGATCCCCTATCACCTAAACTGTTCCTGGCAACCCTGGAACATATATTTCGAAAGCTGGAATGGAAAGAATATGGTATAAATGTTAATGGAATTCTACTGAACCATTTAAGATTCGCAGATGATCTTATATTAATATGTGGTGATCCAAAAACTCTGCAGGTTATGATTGAACAACTTATACACGAAAGTGGAAAGGCAGGATTATCAATAAATTCTAGTAAAACAAAACTAATGACAAATTACATTAAAATCCCCATAATACCAGATAATGCTGCGCAACTGGAATATGTAAACGAGTATACATACCTAGGCCAAATAATATCTCCAACAGACATTACAACAAAGGAAGTTCAAAATAGAATAAACTTAGGATGGAAGAGGTACTGGTCTCTAAAAGACGTAATGAAAAACTCAGATATACCAATTGAAGGAAAGAAGAGAATATTTAATACATGCATTCTACCAAGCATGACCTATGGGTGTCAAACGTGGAGTTGTACAAAGAGAAACATAAAATCTTTAGAAGCTTGTCAGCACCGAATGGAAAGAAGCATACTCAACATAAAATTAAAGGATAAAGTTAGATTAAAAACAATCAGGAAACGAACCAAAATTATAGATATTACATACCAAATAAAACAACTGAAATGGAAATGGGCAGGACACCTAACAAGAAATAAGACGGAAAAATGGACGAACGAAGTAACGGAATGGTGCCCTAGATATAGAAAGAGAAGCAAAGGCAGGCAGTATCGAAGATGGGAGGATGATATCAAGGAGGTGGCAGGATCTTGTTGGACGAGGATAGCAAAGGATAGATCGTTGTGGAAAACACTTGGGGAGGCCTATGCCAAAGAGCAAGACAATCACGAAACCGGTGTCTAATAAAAAGAAAAAATAAATAAATTAAAAAAAAAATTACATTGCTTTCATGAACAACCATGTATATTAGTAGTTATAAGATGAAATGTAACATGTAAGATTGTTAATAAAGGCTTTTATTATTATTATATTATTATACAATCAACAGAACACATATTGAGTGCTTCAACACTCGTATGAGGCAATTTGTAACGGAATATATGAGAAATTTATTTATTACGTAAATTATTAGAATAATATTTATTACAAAATCAGATTTAATAAAACATATTAAGTATCACCCATCTCACGCCATTTTGATTAAAAATGACTTTAAAGATAGATAGCTTGCTCGTATAGTAGAGAAAAGGTGTATTTTTTGTATTCAATGCAAAACAGACTATACAGTGCTAAAAACAAAAAAAACTGGTATCCTTTTTTATATGAAATAAAAAACAGCTTCACACTGCATGCCAGAGTAGGCAGAGGATACATAATGTTAAGACACTTCCTCTCAAATTTTCCACCGATTTTTCCGATTCATTGCGTATTGAGTGGCGGAACTCAACGCCGGACTTTTGCCTCACGACTGGCCTCAAAAAAATAGTATATAATATGTTTAGTCCACAGTTATTTACATTTCATTGTAACGAAACCCGAAGTCCTGGACAGCAGTAGCCGACGCCGACGGGCCAATATTCGGTTTCATAAAACCGGAACACATTGATTGCTTCCACAATGCTGCACAGGAAACGGTGGAAAAACTTTTTTTTAACTACCGTCCGTTTTAAAAATACGGCTCGTTCTAATCGAGATTTAAAATCATCCAGGCGTTGAGATTGATTGATTTCGAAACCTATCATCTGGTTATTCCCTTACTATTACGCTATTGAAATTAATAACTGTGATTTTTTTATAATATTATGCAATTAAGTGTCGGTGGGGCAAGCTGTGGTAGTGGGTTCGTTTCACTCTCGGGGGTGTGCTATTTAAATAAAATTCGTTTTTCAATTTTCTGCTGTGATAGACAAAAGACAGCACTGAGTTCTGAAAGATAGCAGAACAGAACGCGGAAACTAACCCTAGGTTCCTTCTTACCCTGCTATATTTTAAGAAAAAAAAAATCATACCAGATATTGAGTATTACTCCCATCATGTAAACTACCTATCATCTATCACACGGGTTCTCTTTTTATGTCTCGTAATATATATACTCGTAAAGATAACAAATAAATAACCAAAAAGGAAGTTAAAAATCATTTTCTTCTACTATTCGAATTGTAGAGATAATTTATAAAAAAAAAGAAGACAAGAATTTGAATTCTCACAGTTTACTTTAAAACTCTAATATTATTAAGTAATTTATTCAAAGTAATTCTAAAAAGAGAAGAATACTAATTAATTTTGCTTAATATTCAGTTGTAGTCTTCATTTTGTAAACGTTGAAAAATTTCTCGAGGCGTTCCTTTTTTTTCATTTATTACTGTTAATCAATACTAGAAAAATATTAATTATTACAAGTTCTTTTATTGACATGAATATTAAGAATCTTAATATGCTATAGAAACGTATATGTAATAATTTTGAACTAAAATCCGATATAAAAGACAAGAAGAAGATTCACAAAATACAATATATTAGTATGAACAATAATGTGCATAAAAAAAAACTATTAATAAAAATTTTATATATCTTCGCCCGTCTATTTATAACCTAAAATCCTATACCCCTTAAAATTCAAAAGGAAGCCAAAAATATATGAAAATGAAAACACCTCATCCGTATATAAAATTATCCAATAATCCCCAGATCTCGTATATTTGTCACCTGTGGGGGGAGGACGCGCTCGCGATCACTCACCTGGAACAAAAAGACAATATGTTATGAGAAACGTTATTGTATTATCAGCTTTGTTATTAACGAAATACGTATACGAGATATTCGATATAAACTTGATATTTTTATATTAAGGAAATTGAGATATTTGTAACATTCCTCCAAAGTTATTTTCATTGCGTGTTAAAATTTAAGAGAGTAAATGGTTTCATTTATTTATGTTGATTGGATTAACCTTTAAAACAAATTAATTGGAGGCCATTCGTGGCGCAGAGACACAAGCGTTTGACTTTAACATGTTGTGGTTGCCCCACAAAAGGGTAAGCAGAGGGAACCTAGTGTTAACATACTTCGTTCCCCAATTCTCTGAATTCTGGAGGCAATGCGTGTAGAGTGGTAAAACTCAACGCCGCGCTTTGCCTCTACACCAGAGCGAAGAAGTGGAAATATAAACGTAAATAAATATTTCACTTCCTCGAGTGGGGATCGAACCTACAACCGTCGCGTTACAGTCACACCCTTGTACCGCTGCGCAACGACAACCTCTTTTTTATAATAATAATTATTATGACTCTACCCTATCATACTGTACAATCCGCTAAATAGCAAGCTGTGGCCACCGACCATGAACTGCACCCCCTTGCACCCCCTTACACCATGTATAATAATAATGTCAAGTCACGCGAGATATTTATACCACTCGTGACTAACGCATAGACTTTTTTTGTAAAGCAACACCAGGAGTAAGATTTTGTTGGACGCCAAATACCTTTTAAAATTTAAGTTAAATTAAAGTCAAAATATTGCATGTCCTTTTTTTTATTATTTTTAAAGTATAAAAAGTATAAAATATCTTTTTTATTATTGAAATGAAGAGAATTTAGTTTCTTATTACTGCTTGAACTGTCTTGACTGCTTGAAAAGGGAAGAGAATGATCATATATCATTATTGTTTAGTTTTTCTTATTATATGATTTCACTCTTGTAAGGGGTTGCTATGGTAGACTCGTACTTCACAGTTCATAACTGTGGCTTGAGGTATGTGGTTAAAATTTACTGCGTTCACGGAACTCTGAAACCCTTTGCGTGCTTTCCGTAATATATTTAAGTTTAAGATCATTATCAGATATTAAATCACTTAAGATTAGATTTCGGGGACATTTATAACTATATTAAATATATTAAAATAATAAACATCATCATCATCATCAGCCCGTCCTCGTCCACTGCTGGACATAGGCCTCTCCAAGGCACGCCACTGAGCTCGATCTTCAGCTTTTCGCATCCAGCCGAATAAATAACGGATAATAATTATTATAAAATAATAATAATAAAAAAATTTTAAAAAACCAACCCAAAAGAGTAGAAAAACAATGAAATTTAACATAAATGTTGAAATGAAAATAAAAATTATGTCCATTTTATTTGCATTGTGTTTTTAACATGCACAGAGTCCGGCTCTATCGCGGAACTACGCCTCGATAGCATCTCTTTGTCCTTGTTCTGGCGTTCATATGAAACATATTGTAGTTGAAAATAACTATTTACAATAGAATTTTCATAGTAATAGGTTCTATTATAGAGGCAAAACAAAAGCGAAATGATTGCTACAATTATTTAATTATTTTTTTCAAAAAATATCAAGCTTTTTCATTCATTAGTTTTGTTCCATTTACAGAAATTAATTTTTAGTCGTTTAGTGTCAAACGCCCCATTTTGTAGACAAGCTGAACGATTAAAATAGTTTAGATAATAAAATCTAATTTTCAATTATGTTTAAACAAAAGTACGATACGTATAGGATGATCATAATAAAAAAGAATATTTAGTAATATTGTAGATTAACAAAAAAAATATTAGTAATAATTTCAAAATTTATTAATACAAACACAAAAAAAAATAAGAGATCCACTAATAACGTCACAAACAAACTTATATTATCTATTTAAACAGATTCAAACAATCGAAAACCGTAAAGTTAAATTAAAACCGGATAGTTAAAACGACACTATAATTATAGAAAAAAAAAGGATTAAATAGCAAAGGCCAACGTAAAATTTAAATGGGAAGAGACTGGCACAAAACTGAATATGTGCTGGCGTAATGCCTCTTAATGAAGGCCCGTTTACGTGAAAATTCTCGAGCTAATGAATTCAGAAAATTCAGCACCAGCACCGGCGCTGGGGTACTCATCAAAGTCTTTTCTCGCTTGGTGTTAGTGTTGAGAGTCAGCCA
>JAEBDU010006309.1:0-16287 GCA_016802625.1 Heliconius numata | reverse complement strand
CACAGATTTAAAATTACGGTACCTACTAAAAAATCCTTGCTGTGTAAAACAATTGGAAAATCCTTATTGAAACTACGAAAATGCGGGTTGCATTAGGGTTTAATTAATTTTCACATTATCTTAAGTGCTTTGCAAACATACATTATATGAATAATCCAGTAGTAAAAGCGGGCGAAGCCGCAAGGGGGTTGCTAGTAGATTATAATTAATGAAAAAGGCGTCTCAAGATCGGTCTCAGAGTTAAAATCGGTTTTATAAACCGGCTCTAAAACTGCATTACTTTCTCTTTTCAGATTCTTTTCTCATGGCTATACCAAAAAGGGACGATACCGGCGAATTGGCCGCTTGTTGAGATCTTATACTGTTTATGTCAAGGGCTATTGTTCCACGCACGAGTTATGCATGAGGATGTCTGTCCCAAATATATTATTAATTTAATGCACACAGTTACTAGTAATAGGTGAGTATTTTTAGTTTTTTTTTTAAGGTTATGTTTTTAGTTATGTTTCTCCGATTTTAGATAAGGTAACAAAATGAATTGAATAATGTTTTGAAAATTAACTAAATGGATTTGAACTTCAGTATTTAAATAAAATAGTGCTAAAACACTCCGTTCCCCACTTTCTGCTGAATTTTGGAGGCATTGCGTGTTGAGTAGCGGAACTCAACGTCGCTCTTTGCCTCGACACCAGAGCGAAGAAATTAAAATATAAATGTAAGTAAATATTTTATTTCCTGTGGAGTGGGGATCGAACCCACAACCGTCGCGTTATAGTCACCTCAAGTAAGTATTTTTTTTTAAAGCTCAAAAATCTTACTTTTGGGTTTTTGAATTATACTTACACTGGGATACATTTATTTTTTTTACTTGGAAATTGCTATTTTCCAAAAAAAAAAATCCTTACTTAAATCATCTACAAAATGCAGCGTATTTTTATAGAAGGAAATGTAAACCTCGAATATTCTATTTAATTCAAATCATTTGTTGAGGATAAATATTTTCTTATAGAAAATACAACAAACAAATTGAGAGGATTGTGGCGCAAAGGCATAGCGTGGGTTGTGGGTTCGATTCGTTTGATTTTGCGTTTCTCCACTTTGGTAACAAGACAAAATACTGTATTGAGTTCCACCACTCAATAGGCAATATCCCTCTAATGAATGAATAGGTTCTCTCTGCCCACTTTACTATATGCGGAATACAACAATAACTTATTATCTTATTAAAAAATTTTACTATATCAGTTATTTACATAATTATCACATTATTACTAAGGACAAAAAGTTAAAGGAAATACCGTACTAATAATAATAACCCATGAATCATTAAAATTATTTTAACACTCAAAGTGTACTACACTATCTTATAGTACAGGAAAATACTATTCGTTGTGTCTAATGTGGGATTTGTCTCATTAATAATATGTTATGTATTTTAGTTACGAAACATAATTATTAATAAAACACGTAGTTATTAGGATAAACTAATTTGAATTATAATATTTGTTAGTACTAACTGGGAGACAATTTTTAACATATATATTTTTTTGATAAGTCCTAAAGATTCCTTTTCCAGTTTTGGTCTATTTATAATAAACTAGACATGGCAGAATAAATTGCAAATTAGAAAGTATTTTAATATATTAGTATATGTGTGTAATGTAATGTTATATAGCCTATAGCACTTCTGAAGAATGCAGCTTTCATACAAAACAAAAACAAAGTAAATCGGACCAGTAGATCCAGAGATCTTTGCGTTCAAACAAACAAACTCTTCCGCTTTATTATATTAGTATAGATTAATATAATAATTTGATGTCTGGTCACTGGTTTTTCTACATTTTATGAATTATTTATTATTTTTTAAAAAGTAAACAGTAAAATTAGTGTTTGTTATTCTCACCTATTCGGTAATACCTGACTTCATCATTTATCATCTTACAATGTATAATCACGTAAGAACAAAATAGCAACAAAAAATAATGCAAATAACTTCCTGCTATATGTGGGTTTTAAGCATTTTGTATGTACATATTATACAAATGGAAATAAGATTTAAAATAAAAAAAATCGTTTCACATATTTGATTTTTGCATATACAAAATATGAATTCTGATCTTAAAGAAGAACTCATAATTTTACATGCAATACATTATACACTAATAACTGAAGGATCTCAGTCTAGGGAAGTCACGAATTGTGCATTAGCATTGCAATATCAATTTAGTTTGCAAATATTGATTTATTCTTTATGCTAAGTGTAAATTACAAACAATGTTGTGTTTAGAACAATGCTCAGTAATATTTTTCAAGTATTAAATTTATATTGACAAAAGCTGAGAAGAGTACAAAATAATAAATGAATAATGTAAATATAATACTTAAAAAAAAATTGCTTCATACTGTATTCCGCATATAATATATCAGTATAGTATAGGCAGAAGGAACTTAGCGTTAAGACCCTTTTCGATGGAACTTAACACCGCATACTCTCAACTTAACACCGTTACGGGAGCGAGGGTATGAAAATTTTTAATTTTGACGATAGCCAGAACAAGAATTGCTGTTGGTAATTTTAAAAACACGTACCTAATAGTTTTTCAGAGAATATGTATTTTTGATTTAAAAAAAGTAAAAGATCCGTTAAAAAAGACACGGATACGAATACGGAGACGGATGATGGATCTTTCTTGTCTTTCAGATATCCACCGACTAGTCTAGTCTTTGCTAATCTTATAATGTATTCATTTTGAATATTAACTTAACATAATTTCCTTTTCAGAGCCGATGAAATTCAAGCAGCGTTCATACAAAAAATCCTTAGGTTCGTTTGAAGTGAAAAAACTTAGTATATGTATATGTTAATACTATCATTATCATTAAAAATAGGTGCAAGTCTGTGATTTTTTTTATTTAGCAGATTTCTTTATGATATTTATGTTTTAAATGTTTGGGATTATTTAAGAAAATACTTCTATTTGTACTTTTGTTTATTAATATACCATCATCTAAGCGTTAATAACCCTTCATCTAGTTTTTTTGTTTAATTTTGATTTACTCTTACACCTATATTTTAAATATTTTTTTCACAATTATAATTGAATTTGAAACTATTGCCCATAGTGCGCTAGTATTGTATGTTAATTATTTATTTAGCAACTTGAGTAATATTATTTTGATATTAAAGTTTAATTATTAGGAAACAGAAAGTAAACGCTTAGATGGTGATAAATATATATACAGTACTGGCTACGAGCCGTGGCCGTCCTGAAGTAAGCCGGAGATGTCTTCACAGATTTGATTTTAGAAAACCTAATTTTAAGGCGGCCACGTCTCGTCGACAGTACTATAGAACATATAAAACTTTTATAAGTCACAAACAAACCTCATGATTACGAAATGCTCTATTTATTTATAGTATCATAGAATTGAATTATACCTAGTTGTTGTATTTAAAACTTATTTTTTTATTGGTGAATGTGTAGATTTTACATTGTTTAATTTGTTAGGTAAAGTTTTGGTGGGGTGTCCTTTTAGCAGATTTAGTTAAAAAACACAATGACACATGTTGCACATAGATTTACTGCTGGTAACACAATTTTAATATATTTTTATTTTGTACATATTTAATTAGATATTTTAAAAGTGAATTTTAAAATTCCAATTAAATAGGTATTTTTAAAGTACTTTTAAAGTACTCTAACATTTTTTTGTCTTTTACTGATATAATCTCTGATTGACTTTTTTTGCTTGCATAACCACGTTACTATTTCAAAAAATATTTGATTATGAAAACAACCCATATATATTTGTCATATAGTGCAATTATTAGTGGTATTTTAAAATGTAACATTATTTATTTTTATTATGATTTCTAATTACCATTTTTTTTGTAATTAATTAATTCATCTTATATTTAAGGACATCTTATTTAAATCGCTTTTAATTCTGGGATCGATCGTGGGTGCCGATCTTGAGGTATCTTGATTCTTATGGCTTATAAATACGGGTCACTGAGTAATATATAGTTACATTCGCTAAAGTATGTAAAAAAATCAATTTACAATTTACGACTTATTTATATTTTTTATGAATTTAAATCATTAGAGGAACATATCTTACAAGGATAGAAATATGACCATAAGAAATTTACTTCACTCACATTATACGTTAATATATGTAATTTGATGCCTAAAAATTGTATAAACAATTTAATTTATTTTTATAGTGGTTACCAAATGTCATGAAATGCACAAGATATATGAAAAATAATCTTAGGATAAAAGTGTGTAAGTCATTTAGTAATAATTAAGTACAAAAAAAAATCGTTAATAAATAGTCCGGCTCGAAGGATCCTTTATTATTGTTTTGGGGATATATTTTTAGCACAAAAAGCTTATTTTATATTGTCCCAAATAAATAATTTAGATTGCGATTAAACATTGATATTAATAGTTTGCCTTATCATAAATATGTTTCTACTAATCAAAACATTCCGACTCCATGATTATTTCTAACGAAATAACGTCACTTTCAATTGAATTATATGATTTAGTTAAAATACCAAAATGTATATTATCATAAAGATTGTTATTATATTTTTGGAATAAAAAATTAAAAATATATATTGTTTTTTTATGACACACTTTATGAAGGTATATCAAGGTTTGTATAACATTAGTTTCGTTTTATTACCGGGACGTAAAATAAAATATGTATATTTTATATTAAAAGTTTATATAAAAATAATATATTGAATGAAACTATTTTGATTGATATTTTATTATAAAAAATATATTACAGTTTGGTATGTTCATAACCATTGGTATGTTGTTTTTTATTTTCTTCAACTACATATGTAATATAAAAATTAAATAGAAAGAAGAGAAATAAGGAAGAAAGAAAGGCAAAAAGTAGGGAATGGGATACAACTGATAAAATTTAATTTCTAATAGAAATATAAATATTTTATCAGTTGTAAAATATATGTATAACGAATTCAAAGCTACTTGAACTGCCTTTTCGAAACTCAAACGAGAAACCTTCAAACGATGATCTAAATCTGATACCATTACATTTTGGGTCATTTTTAATCATAGTAAGTTTTCCGTTAAACATAATTTTTATTAAGAAATGTAAAAATTCGTCTTAAATGCCTTTTATAGAATTAGTAATACAAGTCTCATTTAGTTAAGTTAAGGCACTTCGCGCGTGGTATTTGGTAGTAATATTTAGCAAAAGCTGACATTAATTAGTCGACTTCCTCAATCCTAGGTCCTCCAGAACTAACAGGTCTCGCGCAGCTCGGGCCTCCAGCTGTACCATGCAGTTTCAACATAGCAGGTTGACAAGCTGCTTGAGCTGCCTTTAAATGTTTTTCTAAATCTGATAGTGATGCATTCGGATTGGTTTCTAACCATTGTAAATGGCTGTTGCATTCATCCGTTACTGAGCTACGTTCAGTACCAGAGAGTTTGTCACCAGCGTTTTCTGCAGCCTACAGGTAAAAAGAAGATTGTTTTTATAAATTCAAATGAATGTGATGTGTCAGTGAATGATGATGTCGTTTACATAATGGGTGTTACGTAAATTATATAATTCCATTAATAATAATACGTCAAGGATATTTTGTCTAAAATATATGGGTTATTTCGTATCGCCTACTTATATGAAATACATATTAGCGAAGAGTGAGAGGTAACAGATTTAATGTTAACTGTCTACCATAAGACCTCGAAGGTGTACACCATGGGCGAAGGAATAGGGGGCTGGTCCTACAACAGAAGAGTATGGAATTAAACAAAATCCTTAGGATTCATAAAAAGATTAGTTCAAAGCTAAGATCCGCCCTAGAAATATCTCTATATAGGTTCGCCGATGGTGGGGATGAATAAAAATATTAGTTTACAATAATAATTTGATCATTATCGTCCGCGACTTCCTTACTTAATATTATATTATCTTTATTATATATACTTAATATTATCATTATTAAATATAAAAACAAATGTCTTACCGTCTTACATCCATAAAGATAGGATTCCAGTTGGTTCCTTAGTTCGACTGTTTTCCTAACGGTCTCATCTTCAGCTTTAAACTTCTCAGCATCGTGTAGCATCTTTTCTATTTCTTTGTGATTGAGTCGTCCGGCATCGTTTGATATAGTTATTTGCTCTGAATTTCCAGTACTTCTATCTTGTGCGCTTACGCTAAGAATACCATTAGCGTCAATATCGAAAGTTACCTGTAAAAAAAATAGGTAATCAAAAGTTTTATATCTTATTGATGTAAAATCTATTTAAAAAATCATGTCATGAATGGAGTGTCCATTCAAATTTCAGCATAACACTAGTTATTTGTTAATATTTATAACAATAATAATTAATAAAAAAATATTTTAAACTTGCTTCAATTTGTGGCACCCCTCTTGGAGCTGGTGGGATTCCAGTCAAGTTAAAAGTGCCAAGTAAGTTATTGTCTTTTGTCATCGCCCGTTCTCCTTCATAAACCTAAAACATAAATAGGAACTATAATTTTTAATTCACATTAAAATATTATATCTATAAAAATATGAAATATTAAATTTGTTAATAATACTTGGATGGTAACAGCAGGTTGATTATCAGAATAAGTTGTGAAAATTTTCTTCTGTGCAATGGGTATCCTTGTGTTTCTCACTACCAATTTGGTCATTAGACCACCGGCGGTCTCTATCCCGAGGGAGAGCGGGATTACGTCGACGAGTAGGACGTCTTGGAGACGGGTGTCATTGATGCCGGTAAGTATTGCCGCTTGTACAGCTGCGCCATATGCTACGGCTTCATCAGGATTGATTGATAGGTTCAATGTTTTACCATTAAAAAAGTCCTGAAATAGAGTTATTAGTAGGTATATTATTTTGGCTTGAAAAATAATAAATTATATATATGAATGTATGTAATTACATACTGAATATTTTATACCTGTAATAGTCTTTGAATTTTCGGTATTCTAGTAGAGCCACCAACCATAACGACGTCGTTTATTTCCCTTGTATTTAAATTAGCATCTTTAAGCGCTCTATCAACTGGCGTAAGTGTTTGACGAAATAAATCAGAACATAACTCTTCAAAACGGGCTCTTGTGATTTTTGAGTAAAAATCTATTCCATCATGCAGCGCATCTACTTCCAAAGTTGTTTCAGTACTCGATGATAAAGTACGCTTCGCTCTTTCACACACAGTTCTTAGACGTCTTAAAGCTTTAGGATTACTTTTAATATCTTTTTTGTACTTTCTTTCAAATTCTTGACAAAAGTGATCCACCATACGAGAGTCAAAGTCCTCTCCGCCCAAGTGGGTGTCACCTGCCGTCGATGTTACTTCAAATAAGGGCCCTTCTGATATTTGAAGGATAGAAACATCAAAAGTCCCACCACCGAGATCAAAAATGAGTACATTCTTTTCCCCTCTCAATTCTCTATCCAAACCATATGCGAGAGCTGCTGCTGTTGGTTCATTAATAATTCTTAAGACATTAATTGCGGCAATGACACCGGCGTCTTTCGTTGCCTGGCGTTGTGCGTCATTAAAATATGCTGGTACGGTTATGACTGCGTCTTTTACCTTTCCACCGAGGTACGTTTCAGCGATTTCTTTCATTTTCGTCAAAACCATTGACGAAATTTCTTCTGGGCTGAATCTGCGTGATTCTCCTTTGTAGTTCACTACTATTTTTGGCTTCCCCCCGTCAGAGACAACTTGGAAGGGCCAATGTTTTATATCTTGTTGAATTTTGGGATCTTCAAATTTACGGCCGATTAAACGTTTTGCATCAAAAACTGTGTTATTTGGGTTCATTGCTATCTATAAAAATTAAACCAAATGAGAAATGTGTTTATCATTTTATGAAACATATAGTTTTATCTACGATTGTAAAAAACATTATAATTTATAATTAGGTCAGCCGTGGCGCAGGGGCACGAGTATAAGACTATAAACACGACTGGTTGTGGATTCGATCCTACTCGAGGAAATGACCTTTTTTTTTAAATTTATATTTTAATTTCTTCGCTCTGGAGTCGAAGCAAAGCTTGGTGTTGAGTTCCGCCACTCAAAATGGGGAACGGAGTGTCTTAATACAAGGTTCTCTCTGTCTATCCTGCTGAAAGGGATACAGTGTAAATATAATTTTAAATAATTACTAATGAAGTTCTAATTTACCTGATTTTTGGCTGCATCTCCGATAAGTCGTTCAGTATCATTAAAAGCAACATACGATGGTGTGGTTCTATTTCCTTGATCGTTGGCAATGATTTCAACTTTTCCATGTTGGAAAACTCCTACACAGGAGTACGTGGTGCCAAGATCTATCCCCACAGCTGGTATCACCATGCTGTTGCTTTTAACTCTAATGTAATGAGGTAAGGTAAATTTATAAACAAAAAAAATACCGTCAATCTCCTTTAATCGACCATACCATCTATTAATAACAATCTAATTTAAATTTACTATCATACAAAAATATCTCATGTTTTTTATTTTAGAAAAACCCATTAACCATATAGCGTTCATCAAGCCATGGGTTTTAACAAATCTATTTAGTTTGTAGGTATTGTATTTGGTATTATATTTTATTATTAACTTTTTCGCTGTTTTAGAGCAGCGTCAAAAAAACATTTCTTACTAGAGTATATAAAAACATAATTTAATTAAAATTTTATAAGTTTTTTTTTAAGAAACATCCCAATAGTTATTTATAATATAAATTTACTTTGGCACATAATATTTAGACTAATTATATATTTTTTAATCTATATATTAAATATATAAATATATTTTTTTAATAGATACCTGTTTTTTGTTAGTTTTTAATACATATTACACGGAAAGGCTTGTAAACTACACTTGAAATTTTGTGACAGTGCCATCTGACTGTTTTGATAACTAATAAAAAGGTTTTATATGTTTATCTACAGTATAAATTAGAAAGATATATAGTTTTATAATAGTTTTTTATATGGATAATAGTTTTTGTTAGTATATTATAATAATATAATTTTTGTTAATATTACCTATAAAGATGAAGGACACGCTAATTACAATACGTTAGGCACTAGCGGCGTTAGGGTAGGGCGAGCCTGGGCGATCGCCCAGGGGCGCCGGATAAAAAGGGCGCCGTAGACGCTTCGCGCAAAGATGTCTTAAAATGGTCTAAGATTTAAAAAAAAAACAGTCACCGTCGTCTTTGATATCTAAAAAAAAAAACGAAGTCATCGTCGTCTTTGATATCTGAAAAAAAAAAACGAAGTCATCGTCATTGAAATATTTATCAACTTTGAAAATAAAATTGCAGAAAACATAGACTTCGAATGCCTAAAAGAGTTCGCAGATAGAAAGGCTAGAAGAAGTGAAATTTTATTAGTTTTTGTCATTTTTTTTTAAATACATGGTTATTTCGTTGTACTCATTCCCTGTTTTGTATATTATTGAAATGTAGTTAGGGGGCGCCGAAAAAATTTCGCCCAGGGCGCCGGTAGTGCTAAAACCGGCCCTGACGTTAGGTATTGAGATTTGATTGAGAAAAAAATCAGCTAAGTACGAGTCGGACTCGGACATCGAGGCTTCCGTATCAATTTCAGGACGGTAGGTAACGGGAAATACGCTGTAAAACTTATAAAAATTGACAAACTTAAACGCAGGCATTCGATTATTATGAGGAAAATATTATTGAAATGAACTTGAAACTTGATATAACTTTATAAAAAAAAACACAGTCTTTATTTAAGTAACGAATGTTCAAATAAAAACAAATATTAAGAAAAAACACCAAACCAATATTTTTAATTAAATCACGAAGTAATTGAAGGCAACACAATACAAATCACTTGCGAAACTAAACTTTTTGCTACAGTTTATAGAGAAGACTTTCGTCGTAAGTTAATTAAAAGTTCCAAATGAAATTGTTCTATAACATTAACGCTTCCCTTTCTTTTTCTTCTTATTGAAGTCGGGGGGATGGAAGCCCCTCGCTTGGAGCAGTTCTTGTACGTTGTGACACGCGTAGTACACATTGTCCATGGCTGACTCTGTCAACATGTCGACATTGCAACGACCCTTGGCCTTCCCTTTTTTGGGTCTTCCCCCTCCTTTTTTAGTCTTCTTTTTGTCACCCCCTTCTTCTTTATCTTTCTTTTCTTTTTTCTTGCCTTTTCCCTTGCCCGCCATTTTTGCTACGATTATTTACTGTTGCTACAGTTTATTGATTATACAAGTTATATTGTAACCGTAGCGTAACAATGTCGTGTACATTGTTACGCTACGTCTACATCTTAATAAGTCTTTTGTAGTTGATCTTATATAGAAGTATCTATTTTAGGCTGTAAAAGCTTGATGTGGGTTCGATCCCCGCTGGAGGACATGTATAATTTTTTTTGTTCCTTGAATTTTGAAGAATTTTGTCAGTAAATAAATAAATACCGAAGCCTTCGTGGGGCATCGGTACATTTTCTGACTGTAAATGGGATGGTTGTGGGTTCGAATTCCATTCGGACATTTCAATTATTTTCATTTCGGTGGTAGAAAAACGCGGTAGTTTTACCTCTATTCATGAAATATTTTGTTACTTTATCATATCATGTAATATAAATTAGAATATTATTTAATCGTAAATTATTTTAGCTTTTACTATTTTCATCAAAAGTAGATACTGTTTTAAATAATACGATAAAACTTTATATAGACACATATATTACTATAAGTGAGAAATAAAACAACAAAAATGTAAAAACAACGTTTATTTACATTTCAACATATAAAACAATAATATTACATATATTATACATATGTATATATTTACAGAAATGCTTAGTTTTAAATGCAAATAAAAATACATATCACTTCCACGAACTTTTTTAATTAAATAATTTGCTGTACTTATATTTATAGTATCAATATACCTATTTCAGTATATTGATATCTTAAAATATATTTATTTGATATTATATAATGGTTCTTTCAGTATATGTTCTACTTCAACCCGATGCAACCTCGAGGTTCCTACCGCAGGAGTCGCGGCTTCGCTTCGACCGGCGTATATTAACTGTGAAATGTAAAATAATAATTTATCGAATTTTCCACATTTTATAATAGCGCTGAGTTCCGCCACTCAACACGTAATGCACGCAATGCTTCATGCTATATCCCGCACATATCACGATAGGCAGAGGGAGGCTGGGAATTTAGTGCTAATTCACTCCATTTCCATTTTGGCCGAATTCTAGAGAATTCTCTTTTTGCTTCGGAAAACCTTAATAATATCTACATTTAGTTTTAATATATAAGATATAAAAGAACAAGGCTTACTGCTAAACCACAAATATTTATATAACATGTTTGTGGAACTTAAATGGATAAAGAAAAAAATGAAGCATGTTTACAATGACTTTTCATTTTGTTTGCGAGTCAAAAGCTTTGTCGAAGCTTAGTGAGCTTTGTGACGTATAAATAAATACAAGTCTCTACTAAGGAATAAACAGCGTATATTTTTACAATTTTTTCAATTCTTTTGTGGGGTGTGTAAAAATAACATGCATATTAAAATATGAACGTTACATTGGGTAGCTTTAGTTTGTTTGTAGCGTTCTATTATTTCAATAATGTACAAAAATAAGTTCTACAAGAAAATCTAATACTATGTGAAAAAAAAATTGTTCTTAATTTTATTTAAATAGACAGAGAAAATTAAAATAGTCTCTACAATGGGATGCGAACCCGCAATCCTCTACCTTGTCTACCACCATTGTTTTAGTTATATAAAATACTTATTTCTATAAAAGTTTTATAATTTAAGAGTCCTAATAAGCAATTTTATAGAAACTAGAGCAAACTATAACATATTTTAAAATATGATTTTAAACTTACTCTTTTGCCGATGAGATTTTCAAATCGTGGCTTCACAAAACTCCATCCCCCCATATTCTTGTGTTCTTCTTGGCTCCAAATAAATTCTGAAAATAATTACGAATATCGATATGTAAATATCAAATTACAAAATTGAATCTATATGAATTTATTTAAATGATTGTCGATAATATTTTTAGGTCATTGAATTGTATTTTTTGTTCTCGCTTATTCTTATCGCTACTTATTAATTTTTCTATAATTTCTTATCTTACGAGATAGCGTAAAGGCTATGTAATAAATGTGAATAAATGTGAATAATCCATTAATTTTATGAATATGAAATTACATTAATAAATTACGCATTATACTATCGAATGTAAAATACTCATAAAATTTGTCAATACATCACAAATTTAATATAAAAGCTTTAGTACCATGTCGTACTAAGTAATAAAATTCTTTCGACATACGAGTACGTAACCAATTCGGGAAAATGGAACTTCCTTATAATAAAAGTTTCACAGTTTTCACAATGAATCATACTATTACTGAATAAGAAATGGAAGAACTGTGGTAATTTATTTACCTCAATTTGAATATTAACCTCGAGCAAAGAAATGTAAATAATTATTTTTTCCCCGTGGGAATCGAATCCACAAACGTAGCAATTACAGTCAGACATTGGGTTTTTATAGAAACCAATTAAGTTTTCCATGAAGAGGCAATATATACGCAATTCAGCATTCAATGAATTTGGATATTTATAAGAAAAGCATCTCAAATAATACAAGTAAAATCTTAAAATAAAAATAGAAAATATTTTTTATCTTTTTTTTTCTTTTTTTTTTATCTTAAAACCATTTATTACTGTAAGGGATAGATTTATTACGACTTATTTATGTTAAAAGAACATAATATATGTGAGAAGTTTGCCTTTTTCTCTCAAACTGTTCAATTTTCATTTCTTGACTCTATTAAAAGAAACATTTGTTTAATATAGAAAAAAATGTAATCGACAAATAGTGAAAGTAATTGTATACTACAATCCCTTAAGACTTATCAAAAATACTGAAAATATTTTCATTTTCCATTTTAGGGCCAAACTAAACACACAGGTTCCGCCACTTCATGCATACGTAAGTTTACTTTGAAACTAGTTTATAGTTCATAATATATTAGTATAGTTAGCTAGCGAATTGTTTACAAAGTAAGTAGAAATAAATGAAACGAGAGAACGAGTTCGCTATAATTACACAAAGTTGTAAACATGAAGTAAAATTGTGGAAATCACAGAAAGTAGGTAACGTAGAGGCTTATAATTAGAGAGGTAAGTTTTCAAAATTACCTATATGAATTTTAAATGTGTGATTTAATGTGTATTTATTATTTGTTTTGCTTCACGTGCGTAACAGGGTAGGAAGAAGGACGTACGGAAGGAGGTAACCCAAACACTCCATTCCGTTACTACTTTACGCAGAATTGGCATTGCGTGTTGAGTAGCGGAACTCAACGCCGTTGCCGCCTTGTAACCAGATCGAACACTACACGAACTATTAAATACTTCATTCCTTCAAATTCAAGGTGAGATTAACCCACAACAAATTGAAAAAAAAGAAAAATATTTACAAGAAATGTTAAAATAATTTTTTCCTAAAATTGCCAAACTGTTGACGTTGAATTGAAAAGTAAAAAAGAAAATGAAATTAACTAACAAATATATTATAATATTTATTTTTCAATATTTTAAAGGATCATCTATTTATATTCAAGTCTAAAATGTTCCAACTATTTAGATGCTTGAAATAGACAAAACTCTATTTCTAAGATGTTCTTCTCAGAAATCTTTACTTTGTTTTGTAATAGCCTTAAGCGTTAGCACAAAAACGTAATTTTAACATGAATTTCCCAAACCGGAAGTAATTGGACTCCTATTATAATTTAGAAACTAAAATAACTTACAAAAAATAATTATATTTCTATTTATTCCTAATAAATTTCTAATTTCATAGACACTATACCTAGATAGCTATTATAGATATAGATGGCATGGCATATGTTATGCACATGCCATGCACTTATTTTGAAATGAAGTGAATGCATAGTACTACTTAAAAGTTTGTAATGATTTTTCTCTATGAAATACCTATAAACAAAATGATCCTATAGCGGATTTCGATTTTACCTTTTGGTGTACGGAACCCTAAAAATAAGTCTTATAAAATTGGTTTCGCGCGCAATGCAAATCAGTGTAGCGTCGGAAATGAGAACGGCGTGCGGAAATGACAGCGGCCAACGAATTTATGATAATCTCTATACAAACTTTGAATTAATCTGAGGTTTTGGCACCGACGTAGTGCATTTAAAATAAAACAATATAAAAGACTACGAATAAGAACTGAATTTCGCCAAGTGAAGAAGTTCAGTTGAGGCTAGTTATAACGGAAGCGTGAAGTAACATATTATGGGTTCGATTCCCTCTCGAGAAAATGAGATATTTAATATTTTCACTGTCTTAATCGAAACGGAGTGTCTTAACACAAGGTTCCCAAGTTTCCTTTGCTCTATCCTGCTATGTGCGGGATACAGCTTGAAGCCAAAAAAAAGAAGAAATGAGTAATTAAAATGAAAATTTAAAATATTTCATTTTCTCAAGTCGGTGGATTCGCCACAGCATGTCTCTCCTCTAAGTGGCCTCTAATGTCTCTGTTTATGTGGTCTCTATATTTTTATATGAATCTATATGTATTAGTTTTGTCAAATTAACCGACCAAACTATAATTATATTTCAGCATAAGCATGCTCTATTAAATAATAGTGTTAGTTAGACAAGTTCATACCGCTAATAAACTTTTATGCCCGGAGGATCTTTAAAGTGTACCAAGTAAATTCAGAATTAACAACATATTAATATGAATAGAATGTATCGACCTGTTTTGCATGTTTGTTTTTGTTATGGTAGATTAACATAATGTATTGGGTTAATTATGATTATGTTTAAGATTATAATTTTTATATATAATCAAATACCTATATATATTGCAAGTTCGTGGTGGCGCATTCGTACAGTGTGTAACCGACGGTTGTGGGTTTGATTTAAACTCGGGGGAATTAATTATCTTCATTTTCTAGCTCTGATAATAAAACAGTCACTTGACAAGTAATTTCGAGTAAGATTGTTCGTAAGGTGGGGAACAGAGTATTTTTATAATAGATTTCTTCTGTCCGCTTTCTATTTGCGGAGGTTTACATCGTCAAGCTAAAAAAAAATATACTGTAATAATCTTGAATAAACAGTGTCAGCTAATTTAAAACTAATTCAGGGCATTTCTTATTTATTTCCTTGCGGTTTTATCCGTGTTAAATATAAATAACAAAGTAAAATTACAACTTAACATTTTTAACCGACTCCAATAAAAAGAGAAGGTTCTCCATTCGATTGTATTTTTTTACAATTATATTCTTAAAATTAATATATTTTTTAGCTTCATGCTATATACCGCATATAGCAAAACATAGTGTCAAGACATTTCGTTCCATACCTTCCTTCCCATTTTAAAGACGAGTAGCGAAACTCAGTCCCTCCCTCTGTCAGGAAATGAAAATAATTCATTGCCTCGAGTGAGAATCAAACCTACAACCTTCGTCACGATTATCCCAAATATTGAATATGAATAAAACACACAATACATATCAGATAAATAACAAACATATACTTACTTCTAGCATTCCCATATTTATTGAGTTCTTCCTGTATCTGTTGCAAGGGGAAAGGGGAGAGCGCTTCCACTCGTACTATTGCGACATCCTCTATTTTACTTTTGACTCTCTCTTTGTGTAGTTCATAGTAATGTTTCCCGCAGACGAGTATTACACGTTTTACTTTGAGCGGATCCGCTTGGGTGTCACCTGGAAGTTTTATTATTTTAGTTAAATTATATTATTTATTTGTTTAGTAATATAAACATAATCTTTTTTAAAATGGTATTTCAAAATATGAGAGTTTTTACAAACAATAAAACATTTTTCTGTAGGGCTAACGTATTTCATGTAGTATTATAATATATTTTTATATTTTTTTTCTCCATTTCTTCAAGAGATTTTAATTAGTGCATCAGCGCTTTTTCGATATGTTTACAACAATATAAGTTCCCAAATAACAAGTATAGATGTTAAAAGATAAATATATATATTTTTTGTTTTATACCATAACTAGCGACCCCCTTGCGGCTTCGCCCGCTTTTACTACTGGATTATTCATATAATGTATGTTTGCAAAGCACTTAAGATAATGTGAAAATTAATTAAACTCTAATGCAACCCGCATTTTGGTAGTTTCAATAAGTATTTTCCAATTTTTTACTCGGCAAGGATTTTTTAGTAGGTACCGTAATTTTAAATCTGTGCT
>JAEBDU010006305.1:0-30978 GCA_016802625.1 Heliconius numata | reverse complement strand
AAATTCGTTCGCCGCGTAAAATTTTATCGCAAAAAATGAAAGTAAAATCTTGGATATAACGATCCAACGAATGAGAAAAGTTTCGGATCAGGGGAGTGTAATGTTTAAAAATCATTTAAATTATGAAAGGTCAATTTATCACCCAGAAATAGACACTGAAATGGATGAATTTTACTTTTAAGATTTTGGATTCACAAAATCACCTGTTTAATGATGCAAACCCGTTTGTGAAGAAAGTAAATGGTTATTTTAATTATTCCGAATCTTACTGTGGACACAATAAATTGCTATAAAAGATTTCTTACTTGTGGTTATATAAATATTTAAATAACTCATCTGTTTTAAATATATGTTTAAATAAAATAATGAATAGACAAAATTTTTATTTAAAGGAGGAAGTAGTGTCTCATCTCTCTGTATATTACTAAACGTGACATTCCTTTAAAAATATACATAACACCAAAATACTATAACTTTACTAACTGTAGGTACATAATGTGCTACTAACTAAAAGTAACGTCGACAGTGATAGCGACTTGCCTTTCAATCCTACTAAGAAACTACCAAAACTTCCATTAGGGGGCTTCTGCTTGAAATGTCTCAAGAAATGGAATTTGTTTTGATCAGACATTATATTTTTTGGTATGTCTTCACAAATAACATTAGTTATGATGGTGCCATTGTAATACTGTATGTGAGATCCATTTAAGAAGAAGCTCTCGCAGAGCTAAACTAGTCCGAAGCTCAGCCTGGCCTAAGCCATCCGTGACATGACTACAGAATATAAATATATATTTGAGATTTTGTCATTTATATATTTGACACAATAATGACAAATCTATTTATTTAATAATGCAATATTTATGCAACGTTTATTTAACAACAGTTTGTGTTGTTAAATTTAAATATATGCTTTATTTAAATAAAAAATATTTTTAAATAAAATATTTTTGACATTTGAATATTAATATTAACAGTTTTAAAATTAAATAATTTATAATGGAATTACTTTAATTTAAAATAATATAATTATTTTTACTCATCAAAGCAAATTAAAAGATTTCTAGCATCAAAAGATTGTAGAAAGTATTATATATAAATTATATTTCCTTTGTAGGTAGTCTTGATTGCGCGCCCTCGTTGGTGATGGATGGCCCTCATTGATACGAGCCCTCTTCGCTTAATATTAAAGTGTGACAAAATGTTAAAATTGAGAAACAGTAATTGTATGTGTTTATTGACCTAAAAACTTATTTAATCACTTTTGTTCTACTTTTTATATGTATTGTTAATATAATTTAACAATTAGAATTTTTGAAAACAAAATTTCAATTTATTATACTTTTAAATTGAAAATATAATTCAACAGGTATTAGCAAGAGTCAGCTTCAGCTTTCCAATCTACGATGTAGTCTAATACCTATATGCGGCTGGGTGAACGTCTTGTAGGTAAACCATTAATTTTGGTGATTGAAATGTAAACCCATAGCCATCGAGTAAATTTATATTATCATTTTTCTAAATATTGTTAAACAAACAGTTGTTAACCTGTTGTATTACGTTTGATAAATAGATATTAGGCATGCTAAACGCAGGTCACAGCCGGAGGGAACCGGGGAACCTCAAATGTTAACATTACTACACATATAAATAGGTATGTAAATCCGATGCATTTTAAATTAAGAACTAAGACTATATTAGAATATACTCTTAAAACAAATTTCATTCTGCCATTTTCTTAACTTTAAGTAGATTAAATTAAATTTTGTTTCGTCAACAACGTCATCACGTAGTCAATTAAAATTATCTTACACTTGCGTAGACCCTTCTCTTTAATTATTATTATTAATTCATGAAATTTATTTAATAGCTGGTCCAATCTCAAATGCTCCATTGTTCGTTGATTTTAAAACTGTGAACTTAAAAGTATGTAAGAATTATCATAATTTTAATTTTAACTTCTTACTCAGCTAGCCAGCTTAATTCAACTTTGTAAATGTAAATGGATGTGTATTATACGAGTATTCCATTAAAGGTATTTTATAAAAATAAAATATAATTTATTGATGTGTTTTTATTGTGTATTTACAGCATTTGTTGGCGACACCTGTAAGGATATAATTACGTCGTAAATAAACATTAAAATATTACCAGCTAAAAATATTAAATTTATTATCTGGACAGCCGGTCGATCCGAAGATAGGGCATCAGGATCTGTGAGTACGCAAAGATGTCCAACTAGAACCATTGCACTTGGCAGAGGACGCCCAACACTTTGAAATTGCTCCAGAATGTAGCCTAGAGTCATTAGAGCATGCCCGAAGTACGGCAGATATACGTCTAAAACTGATTGCAGCTCTAACATTTGCTCGTGTCGATCATCCTGACATGTTCTGGATTTCAATTTGGAGGAAGCTTGTTATACATATTCATATTTAAGTGGAAAATACGTAAAATATTATTCACAAATAAAGTTTTTTTGTGTAATAGTATTTAATATTGATTTGGTGTTATTAAGCAATTTCGTAACTGTTATTTGTACTTCATATTCAATTTAAGATGGCATAGAGAGGTAATGTAACTAGGACAAACCACTAATATATATTTCATTCATTGTTCTTCTCCAATTTAATTAGTATAAAATATGGAATGTGATTCCATATTAATATTCATTCGATTTAACTGACTTTTTGAACTGTCCTTTGTAAAAACATATTATTCCATTTACATTGTAAACGTAATTCGTCTACTTTAATTAGACTTTAAGCTTCTATTAATGAATGCGTAGTCACGACTGAACTTGCAGAAATCATTAATATTTTAACTTGAAATAATTTTTGTTATATTTACCAATCAGCATGGACTGTCATTTTTAGAAGTTTCTTGACAGTTTAATTAAAAAATAAGTTGTGTAAGCAAGTTGGGCCACAATAAACCTTTTTTACTACCACCACCAGTAGTACAATCATAATTTATTTAAGTATAATGTGACGGCAGAAGACGAGTAAGTACTTCATCTCAGGGAACTGAAATCATTGTTAAATTAAATTGGTCCATGCACAGATGCGGTACGCCAGAGGCCAGACTAACTCTGGTATTTGTTTTAACCTAAAGGGTTAATTCCTTTGTACATTTATTATAAGTAGTGGCTTAAGGCTGAATAAAAGAAACCTCAAGGATACTTTCATTTAACCTAGTACATGCCATTGCCAACGCAACAAAATTTTAATATTATCATCAGTGTTAAAATATAAATTTTAATATATTCATATACTGTGTTTTAAAGAATTAGGAAATCGATAAGAAAATTTAGATTGTAAAATTATAAACTAATGTATTTGTAATTTGTAAAAGTAAAGATTGTTGTTTTACAAGATACTTAATTGAATTGCAAATATTTCAATTTTTCTGCTACAATCTTAAAAAGGTAAAGTAAAAGTATTCTTTTGTTTTTGTTTATATCAAATTTGTGTATAGTAATAACTTAAACTGTGGATATAGCATTAAAAGGTTTCTTGTGTTTAAGAAGATGAAAGATAGATAGAGCACCTTTCCCCTAGTAATGTATAACGGAGCGGTGTGGGTTCGATTTTCACTCGAAGGATTTTTTGTTAATATTTTTATTTCTTCGCTCTAGCACCAGTGTTTCGAAAATTTGGCGAAAAGTTTGGAACAGATTGTTCTCTCTGCTTACCCTGCGAACTATAATTCGATTATTTGTAGATAAATATGAAGAAGATGTTGTTGTCGATGAATAGAAATAGACATCCTGAAACAGAACACACCCATAATATCATCTTCCAGGTGTATAATTTTAAATTAAATATAATATATTTAACTACGTGTGCTTAAAATTAGACTTTCATTTTTCTTTTTCCAACGAACTTATGACACTTGTGTCAGTTGAAGTTACCTCCATTAAGATATTACGATAGTTGCGGAGGAACTTCAAAAAGCTTTAACTAAGATTTTAAGATGGTTCCCTATATGTTCAATTGATTGTAGTATTTGGGTTCCAAGTTTTTTCGGTATACAAAGATTAAAACGAAACCAAACAAACCGAAACATAGCTAAAAAGATGATACTAAAAAAATAAATGATGATACTAAAAAAAAAAAAAAGAAAATAAATATTTTAAGGAGTTTAACAGATGAAGATATCTTTTTTGCCGTTGCCGTGCCGTTTTTATAGATAATGGTGCGGGAACTTCGTGTGCGGTTCCGGCTCGCACTCGGCCGGTTTTTTTATAAAAATACACATTTATTTGGATGATTAAAATAGTAAACATTACTGAACTATTCCACCTGATACTTATTACCACTAGCATTTAACTTTTTAATAAAGTTAAAGATTCGATAAAGATCTTTGAAGAATACAATCAAAGCTATAAGATATATGTAGGAGAAATAACAAGTCTCGTAAGAGTAACAGATCTTCAAATATTAAAAAAATATATAAAAAGCAAAAGCAAAAGCAATTGAGAACAAAGTAAAAATTTCTACAGTGTCTGTTATATATATTTTCTTGTACATTCTCACGGTATATTAGGTCAGCTTCGACTTCATTGTATTTAGAATAAAAGCTCTGTTCTTAGATCGATGACTTGGCCGTAGAGTGGCCTTTGACATTGACAGCGTCATCTAATCATTTAGAAAAATTGGCACCATATCAAGTTTCTGACCTGTTCTTGATAAACCACTCGAGATCTTTGGAGACGCGATGCGCCAATTTTACAGTTACTAACCTAATCCACTTTAAAATAACATGGTATTGTGTATTTATTCTTTTTAATAGTCGTTTCTTTTAATAATTTTATAAAATACAGTTAGTATTTACTGATAACAATTATTAGAGCCAACAAAGGTGTAAATTATTTTGATCAGTGTATTAAATATTTAAGGACGTTGTTTCACGCATATAGCATGTGGGTAGGCAGAGGGAGCCATGTTAAGACACTTCGCTCCCCACTTTCTGTTGTATTCTGGAGGCATTCGGCATTGCATATTGAGTGGCGGAACTAAACGCCGCACTTTGCCTCGAATATATTTTTCATTTTCGCACTCTTCGCCTTTCCTCGAGTGGGAATCGAATCCAACAACTGTCGCGTTAACAGCCATACGCTTGTGCCGTTCTTGCCGCCACGACTAGAGTAAGATATATTGAATATTAAAGTAAAACGACATTGAGCTCCGTACCTACTTAATATTTTAAACTTAATAAAAAGGTTAGTATCTGCTTTCATTAAATTGAGTGTTGAAATGAAACCTTAAATTTAAGTAGGGACTTAACGACTTCCTGCAATCAGGGGTTGCAATTAACAGACAGTGTGATGCTTGCCACATTTTCTTTTAATGTTATAGGAAAATGGAAAAAATAAGTTAAATAATATGCAGAACTTAAAGTAAATTGAGCTAGAGAAATTTGCTAAGTGTAAGTTTATGTAATCATATGTGTAATACGTAAAACCAGACTTTGGTTGTATTGAATAAGGTAATTTAAATATTTGAAATATTTTTAACAATAAGCTTTCTCTCCGTTGCTTCAATGCGAGCCGACTGACAACATAGAAGCGGAAACCTAATTTTAATTTCTAAACAGGGAATTGGGATCTTTTATTCAGTCAAGGCCTCTGAAGCGGATTTGCAAAAGCGCACTTGAACATGAGAAAAATAATTAACTCTATTATGCAATATATTTACATATTTACGAAAGTAAAGAACTTCATGAAAATAATAGACGGTTTTTTAATTATTTTCAGTACAATAAAAAATAATGAATATATTTGTAAATACAGAAAAACCTTTGGGAAACTCTTTGGTATGATTAAAGGATTCAGTATCAAACCAGTCAAAAAAGCTTATAAAGGCTGTAATTAGATAAGACCCATCTGTTCGCTTTGTGAATCCCTTCATTTCCTTTTTTTTAAATGTGAGTAAGAGTGTCCCAATGGACGGACAGTCGTAAATTTCAATATTCTTAAAATGTTTAGGGTCGAGCTCTGAAAAGATCTTTTTATATACAATGTCAGTTCGATAAGCACGTAGGGGTGCGATATTTTCAGTTAACACCCTCGAGCGAACAAGAGATAGCAGACGCTTTATTGAATTCCTATGCAACGCATCAAATATATTATGTTTACGGATTCTTAAACACTAATAGTATATATCGTACATATTTTATCTTCAGTACAAAAAAAATCTAAACAAAATTAAATTCGTTATGTTTTATCAAACTATAAAATACCAAGCTACTAAAGTATTTTATAAATAAGCCTAAGAAAATTTATTAATAAATAAAATAATATTCAATACAAGTAAACTATTGCTCTAATAGATATTGTTCATATTTTATATCAAAAAACATACCTCATGTATTATTACATAAATTCTTTCAACAAAAGCTACCATTTTACTTGACGGATCCACTCTAGCTTCTCTAGTAACTCAAAAGATTTCTAGGATATAATGAAAAGAAGATATCTTTTATAAGCCCTAAAGTGATATCATATGATACTACTGTCGTAACCAATATTGCTTTGAAGGTTAGTTTTGCGATTCACTTAAAAAGCATTCTAGTCTTAAACTACTAATAATAAAAGGAAATTAGCTCTTGTTTTTTCTATTCAATTTATTATTACATTATTAAGTGCAGTTTTTAAAAATATCTCCAGTTTCACAAGGTACGTCGCATGTAGCAGGGGCTTACCCTGCGAGAGAGCATAGGGTTAAGACACTCCGTTCCCCACTCTCTACTTTTGGAGGCAATCTTAAGTGGCGGAACTCAACGCCGTGCTTCGACACCAATACGAAAAAAGTGAAAAGATTAAATATTTATTGCCTCGAGTGGGATTCAAATCCACGACCCATTCATACGCTTGGGGTACAAGCGTTTGACAGTACGAGATCACGACTGGTCTCAAAAAATATATTTAAAATATATTTTGTTTAATATAAATTTCATTTTACATTTAATCATTGCGATTCGAATATCGTATTTGCTATATAACATCCGTTACTGCGCTTAGACTTCCATTTCACTCATTACGGGAACGAGGTCGTAGATATGTAAGGAAACTGTTAGATAGGTATTTAGGAAAATTAATCCAGAGTAGCTTATACTCTAGAGATGTTGAGGTGTATGTTTTTTGGTAAATAAAATATATATTTTAGGCAAGTCGCTGCAATTTAGATACTTATTTGTATAAATTAATATAATTATTATATAATTATTTGTATAAACCAATAAATTAGACACAATTTACAATTCAATGTTTTCGTTTATACTTCGTTTAATACTTTATTGCACACAAATAATAGAAAAAGATTAATAGAAATAGTACAGAAAAGAAAGAAATAAAAACAAGTATGCAAAGGCGGTCTTATTACTTCAAGCAATCTCTATTTACTTATTGTTTTCTGATATATTTAAAACTTTCATGAAATAATGAATTTCATGAAATAAAATAGTATAAACGAAAAAATGCCTTTCTTAACATTTATATCACACACTTATAAGGTTTGTTAAATTAAGCGAGGCAATGCTGGCAAATATGTTTGAAGTTCCTAACGAGACGGCAGCTATTGCTGAATGTAAAAATAGCGATGTGAAGCCACCTTCAAATACTATAGGTATATTTGACGTTTTTAATAAAAATCAAAATATTAAACATATTTTTAATTAAAACCTATTTTTTATAAAAAAAATAGTTTAAATGAAATTATACGGATGTATATTGTATCGCTGTTTATATTAGTACTGTCCCAATACTGGTAGAGAGTATTCGATTAAGAAACACTGTTCTGACCAAAATAACGAAGAAAATAAAAAAAATGTACCTAATGATGACATTTAACTTACATAAAATATAGCCTACGACCTTCCTAAACAGTTAGGCGTCGTTTTCAATGTACTCAAATGTCTAATTTGAAAAATAAACGTAATAAAACGCGTAACGCACAAGGCGAAGATTGCTCGCATTTGCTGGTAAATTCAGTTACCTTAATGTAACCACTTTGTTAAGGTTTTAAGGAAATAGTCTACTTTTTGCATCAAATTGATCTTATTTGTTAGGATTTAGATAGCTGATTGAAAATACATCTACGGAGATTGTGTATACTTCTAGGCCAGCGATGGTTTTATGTTTTTTTTGTGAAGATGTTCATGTTTATGCATGTCTAAGGTGACCATTTTTGGTCGACTCAAAAAGGGATATTGTAGGGTGGCTTTCCTTTTTAGGGTTTCGTACTTTTTAAGGAAAAAAGGAATCCTTTATAAGATCACTCTGTTGTCCGTCTGTCTGTCTGTCTGTCTATCTGTTAAGACCCTTTATCTAAGGAACGCTTGGAGATATTGAATTGAAATTCAAACCATATACTCAGATCTATGGCCCCATAATTTCCTGATAAAAAACATATTTCTATATTTACTTAGAAAAAAGATATGGCCGTTTACATCGCAAAAAATGCATAATTCGACACTGTGAAGGGAATCAAAATTAATAGGGTACTTCTGGTTGACCTAGAATTATGAAATTTGGCAGCTAGCGTCTACAGGTAGTATTGGTTCAGGAAAAAATATGAAACTAAAAATTTGTATTAAATCTCAAAAAATAATAGCCTTAAAACGGGGGAAAGATTTGTCATATAGCCGCTAGTTCAAGTGAGATATCAGGTAAAAAGGCTAAACCTGTAATTTCAGAAAAAGCTCGAAACCACCAATTTTGCACCACCAACCGGGCGAGCCCGACTCGCGCTTTTCCGGTTTTTTTCGGTATAATTGTCACTTTAATGAGTGCGTTTTTGAAAACTAGTGTACCTTCTGCGATAATCACGGAAAAACTTGTTTCGACTGGTCAAATTTACAAGCCATCCCGATATATAATCAAAATTTTACTTCAAGCAAAACGTGATATTGTAATTAACTTTTGGGATAATACATTAATTCCTATCATTCTACCTGTACCTAAATTAAACCTGGTGAAATCTAACGGATGTTATTATTCATAGAGGCTTCCGATTGGATTAAAGAAAGCTTGATAACGTAACATATTCGAAATATAATGCAGGAATGGTTTTTTTTATTAAAATTATAAACAGCTTTGAACTTCTTATTTTGTAAAATTAATGTGCTGTAAAATAAAAGCTATTTCAAGTAATAAAGAAGCCACGATAAATATATATAATGTATATACATTAGAAATAAATAAAAAAATGTGATAGAGACAGAAATATATTCGATTATTTAACTTTTTTTAAACAAAGCTGCTTAATTATTTTAGTGATTTATATTACATTTTTAATGTTTTTATAAATAAAATTAAGTTATTACTATATAATTCAAATTGTTAAATGGCTCAGGGAGATATCTATTCTTACGCAGCTTATAAATGTCGGCATTAGACATAGTATAAAACGTTCTTAGAATGTTCTAATGAGTATCCATAAAAAGAATATTAAGCAAATCTACAAAATATTTTTTTATAAAAGTGCTTCTAAAAATGTTGTTAAAGTAAATTTACTCGAACTATTTTCTAAGAAAATCCAAATTACGCCAATATATTATGGTAGTAGTAGGAATAGGTATTTAAAACATTTTACATTCTAAGATATTTTTTAGTTAAAAATCAACACTCAGAATCCACACTCTAGAAAAAGTTTTCGTTTGATCTTAACTTTTGCAAAGCTGCGGTTAACTGATTAAAATTTAAACTTAAAACTTGAACTTAAAATATTTCCGGTAAAACATTAATCCATTTGACTAGATCCATCTCTCGAAAAAAGTAACTTAACTAAAGAAAGTTATTAATGTTTTCTTTTTATTATTTGGTAATTCTATATACTTACTGTTATTCATGTTTATTAAATTACAATTAAATCCCTGAGTTAATTTAATTTCCTAATAGAAAAGAAATTCTTTATTACAATTTACATATAAATGCTAACATGAAAATTGAAAATGAAATATATGCAGAACTATGCATAAAGTTTGTTTTAAGCTACAGCATTTTAATATAGAGAGTGTTTATCAAATAAAATTTGTAGATTAATTTGATAAAAAGGAAAAATATCATTTTCATCAAATAGGTCATTTTAATTTGAAAAATATTTTGTGCATTCTTTTTTTGAAACAAACCTATGATTGAATATTTAAATAATTATATACGACAGCGAATCTGGGTAAATCGAGATCCATTAATTCATATTAACTCTCCCCATTTTAGTGAAAATGAATAAAAAAACTTGATACTTATTCTTTAAAAAAAAAACGTAAACTGAATCCGACGTTTGACAAGGGTTCTCTTATTACAATTTGAATGCTTGCGTACACTAGCGGGCTCTGAACGATTAATATTTAGTTACACTTAATATTCTTTGACACCTTATTGTTAAATAGTTTGTAGTGTTGTACATAGTTTACAAAACAAATAAAGACAAATAGATTATATTAGAAAATAATAAAATTTCGTTACTCACCAAAGAAAAAGCACGATATACTTCCAGAAACATGGCTTGCGTAACATTATATGAAGATACAATAGATTCTATAATATTTCTTATTATTTAAGACAAGTTTCAAGTTTTGCCCGGCCGGTGGCGTCGATGTAGCCGGTGCTGGTTCGCGCGTTCGGTCTGCCGCGGCTCCAAGACGGCTCCTTGGGACGCATGCGCTGATCTCATCTCATCTCCCGCTATGATGAAGCCTCCAAACCAATCGGTTGAAACGACAACTTTGTTTAGTACAAGCCACTATAAGCAAAACTTTAAATAACTTTCATTATGTACGTGGAATTGTTCCGTGAGGATTCCCATTTGCACGTCAGGATGAAATTGTAGTTTGTTTGTATTATGTTTAGAGTGTTTTATTTTTTTTTAATTAAAAAAAAAAAATAATAATATTTTGATAATAATTATATAAATTTTTCTTTGAATTATTATTTAGTTAATAAATAAGGCATTGCTTATTATTTTAATGTACTCTTTTTTATTTTAAAGTCACCACACAAAAAGAAATTCTTAAAATACTTGCTTGCCTTATTTCACAAAATACTGGACATGGAGTCGATGACATAAATAAAAAAAAGGAAAATAAAAACGAATTATATATTCAAAAAAAGATTTGGAAAACATAATTTACTTCCAATACAAGCATTGAACATTTATTTTACATAATATCTCCGAAACCTCAGTAATGTTGGGAACCCAACGTTTTAACGAGTGCCATTCTTAAAGGGCGATGTGACTTTAAGTGAAAACACTAGCAAATGTAAACGGCCACATTATTTCGAGTACACATTACACTCTGAGGTATCTCGCAGTTAAGCGTATGTTATTACGATGTTAGCGCCATTTGAGATATGTTCTACGTCTTTTACTTGTAAAGTAGGAAATATACATTTTTATATATTTAATTACCTGTTAAATCCTGGCGCAGGGGCAAAAGTGTGCGACTGTAAACACGACAGGTTGTGGGTTCGATTCCCACTTGATGAAATGAATTTTCTTATTTCCTACAAATATTTTGTCTAATGAAATTAGTTCTGACGCCATTATAGCGCAAGGATATAGGCGTACGAATGTAAACGCGGCGGTCGTGAGTTCGATTCGAACTTGGAGAATGAAATATTTGATATATTTATTTTTATGAGGCGAACGGTAGCAAGTAATATCTCGAGAATTCGGCGGAAAGAAGAAAACGAAAGTGACTTAAAGAGAACGCAGTGTCTTAACAATAGGTTCTGGATGAAGCAAAACGCTAAAAAAAATATTATAGATCCAAATAGAGAAGACCTTAAAAAGCTATAGCTATTTTTGCTGTTATGTGTTTATTGTCAAGAGTTTTAGTACAGAGCAAAAATAGCTATAAACTACACCTACACGAATTTATCAATTTTTCGTAGACTCATTGCTGAAAAATTACTGTAATCTAATTTTCGACGTCAATTAGTAAAAAACTTATTAAAATGATTACATGTTACTCTAAAGAAACGCTTATTGTAGTTTTTATTTAAGTATAGGGGATGAAATGATATTAAGGAGATAAAAAACCTTAACTTTCACACCTATTTTTTTCAACTCTTTCTATTCACGCGTCGGTGGAGCGCTCGATGGGTATCTGGCGTATTGCGATTCGTAATACGATAAGATCGTTTTATTCAACCTATTGGCTTGGAAGAAATATAATATGAAATCAATTGGAGACAAAAAAAATGTATTACAGCATATTGCTGCCTTTTCTAATGTATGCTACATTTTCTCGCCAATTTCTTATTATCCATACCTATATTATAAATTCAAAAGTAACTCTGTCTGTCTGTCTGTCTTTTACGCTATCAGGTCCAAACCGCTCATTTAATTGTGATAAAATACTCATATATAGATACTTGAGGGTCTTGGGATGAACATAGGATACTTTTTTCTCATATTTATAATATTTTCGATATATACCAATATATTAAAATATTTATTAATTTGACATGCAATTTATTCCGCCATGTTAATAACAACCGTCGTTGCTAAGCAACGATTTGCAAAGTTTGTTGTTAGAAAACGTCACCCAAAATGAGCTTGCTTAACGCATCTCCCTATTGAAAACTGAAAATAATTTCATAAATATATTTAATAAATATTCGTATAGTTCAAGCGGGCGTAGCCGCGTTCGGGTCCACTAGTTTGATATAATTAAAACACTATAATATGAATATTTTTTTAAAGAAAAGAAATAAATAAATTTCATGTCGCGGTCACATTATTTTTTCATAAGCTCTGTTAAGAGTGATGAATCATGACAGATGAGTGGGCGAGCTCAATACACGGACAGGACTTGCGACATTTGCGGTACTGGACCGTTCATAATCGATATTAGTTTAGGCCGTAGCATTGATGTCCCACTCCCACTCCCACTCCCACTCCCACCAAGTACAAATATATGGGTGCCTATCGAATGCATCGCTAGCAAGTCTAATCTGCGGGCGGACGCGTGGTGCCGCCTCGCAAATAACTTCCGCACCTGCCGACTGCACCACATAACACTGTGTAGAACATTCTGACAACATGCATTCTGTTTCCCCATATACGGTTACGGGTATACATCGCTCGCTACGTTCTGATGTCAGCCATTTAGGTGCCGCATCCTCAATCCCTCTAACTTAGATGACAAGCTTAGTTCGCTTTCTATCAGTTCTTTGAGGTGAAAGGTTCGCGCTTCAATAGCTGTACTTTAAAGGTGTTCTCTGCTTTATATCAAATATTAATAGAAATATAAAATATATATATTTTTTAATACACATTAATTATGTTTTGGTCTGACTAAGTTAAATATTTTATGTAACACTATAGTGGTCATTGACGTATGAAATATATCTTAAACTATTGCTTAGGAAGGATTATAAGTAGACTTTTAAATATTATGCTCGCACTCGCACTATCGTAATCATTATTTCAATAAATGTTTTAATAATAAGTAGTTCCCCACTACACAGTAGAAAGTGGGGAACGGAGTGTCTTAACACTAGGTTTCCTCTGCCTACAGGATACAGCGTCAAGCTGATTTTTTTAATAAGTAGTAAAATAAGAAGTAGTAAAATAAATTTCAATTTCAATACTACAATACTGTTTCCCGTTTACTCAAATTCATTTTACAATTGATAGTTGATACGTACTTAGTATAAATATTACATACATATTATTCTGAGCAGTAAGAAGCAAAACTAAGAAGATAACAAAAAAAAATCATAAATTAAAGTTCCTTGGAAGGAAAAAATGAAAGAAAGTACGATACAAAGTAGTGTCCAAGGAGGCGGGCGCACGCGCGACGGCACTCCGCACGCCGCTGCCGCCGCGGCCGCTCACGCCTCCCCGCGATCGCACCCGAGATAACTTCCATTGCGTTTCGCGACGAAACTTTTACTTGTACTTGTACTCGGTCGGTAATGAGAGTTTGCGGAAAACTTTGAAAGTTGCTATGTGGCGATCAGAAATGAAGATGTGGGCAGACGCGTGGTGCCGGTGATGCCGCGCGATGAGCGCGCGCACGTCGCCCGCGCGTCCAGCTCGCCTGCACGCGCGTCTCGTCGCGCCTATGCTTATACTTCCTCTACTGTTTTGTTTCGCGCGATCACAGTGAGTATTCAAAATATGTACGTAGAAAAGCGGGATTCAATAATAATATTATAATACAAACAAAACTTTATACAACTCATTTAAAAAAAAATACCCAGATATTTCGTTAACTTAATATATTTAATTATTTAGGTAATAAAATAGTGTTTTTTTAAAGATTTCTTTTTTTTGCCTTATAAAACAAGCTAATATAAATGTCATTAAAACATCAAACTTAACATTACTTATTCTTTAACATATTTAATCTGTGTACATACATGAGATAGGATAAATATCAAATTTAGTCGTAGCAAGTTGGAATCTTGCGCTGAAATATTTTTTACCGACGGCCGACGGCAGTTAATCTTAAGTTAAAAAAATGTATAACTAAATATTGTTAATTTATTAATATTATATTTATAAAAAAGACATTGAAATAATAAATTACGAAACAAATGTTTCAATTAAAAAAAGTAAATCAATGAAATTCTGTAGTGGTCTTAAATGTAATAGCTTTTAGCCGACACCTTAAGTTAATTTAACATCGGAATTGGGGGATCCTCCGCTAAATGCCAATTCTATCTAAGCCAAGAGGAATCTTATTTAAATAGCCCTTCAATATACAATTACATATGTATGTATATACGATGCTTTAATTTAAGGACTGGAGCTGGCTTTTGTACACGCGTGGTTTTAATGGATAAAAATTAGAATTCATGGAAATTCTAAATATAGGTTTTTAATATTCACATCAATCAATATCGTTTCTAATTTAGATAAAATGATTTTTTTAGCTTCACGCTATATTCCGCACATAGCAAGGTAGGTAGGGAGAACCTGGGAACAAGTGCCAAGACACTCTTTCCTACTTCGGTTCTTTACTTTCCGCGGCGCATTGAAGCCTCAATTGAATCAATCCAATCGAACCTATAACCAGTCGTGTCTACAGTCGCACGCTTGTACCCCTGCGCCACTGGCCTCAAAATTAAAGTTATTTCTATTACATAAAACATGGAAGGATACGGATTACGAGATTAGTATTTTAAGTTACCTTCAAGTATCAAAGTCTAGTAGGTAATTGCAAAATATATTTTTTTAATGATATTTAGATATTATTATTTTAAACGTTATTTTTAAATACAGTTAAACATTTAACTGTTCTTTAATTTTGAAGTTTTATACATTTATTTCTTTAAGCTTTTAGCGTTTTGTAACTCCAAATATATAAAGTAAGTATATCTAGCAAATATGCAACAAAATCAAACTTCTTCACTGATCCAAAATAGGTTCGATCAAAATATAACGTGAAAATGTCAGTTTAATTAACTGAACTGACATTTTCACGTTATATTTTGGTATTATTAATAGTGTTTTTTTAAACTACAATTTCCACTTTATTTCTAATAGTAAATATTCACTTTCGTCATTGAGCAACACCTCGCATGCCAATATTGATTTAAATTTGTGGTTCATTTTTATATTAAGATTTGCACTTTAGACAAAAGCCTTTTAATAATAAAAGAATCGTATATGTACAAACTTTAAGGTAACATAATAATATTCTTTTTAATTTTATTAACCATTAGAAACAATTTTAAACTATTGAAAATTTGTGATTGTATTAAACTAACCACTACCTACGATGCTACGAAAGCCTACGAACGTATCTACGATCATAGTTATAAAAACAATGTAATGTAAATGTATGTACAATTTCGCGAGACTGAAATTCAACTTTGCATTTGTGTGTGTCTCTATAAGTAAGTCCAAATTTTTTATATAAATTTAATAATTAGAGATAAAAAATAAATTCAAACATAAAAAAATCAATTGTTATTCTTATTGGATATATATAACGAGGATGCACCTCGTTATTTTCACATCATGTGTTGTTGAGTTAACAAATAATCGTTTTCTTATATTATAGATATTTTAATTACTTGACCAATAAGCGTTATGTAAATAAAAAGTAATAATAGCCACCTAAAGAGTAGAGAGTAGAGTCGAACACACTATTGCAGTTTTTATAGAGATATGTATATAAAAATATAAAATGTATTTTTTTTTTGTGTTACCTAATTTTGCATGTGTATCTTGAAAACTGTTCTTTAGTAATGAATTACCATATTCAATAAATATATAATTAAGTAAGTACAATTACATCGGTGATTTTATTAATCTCTCATAATTTAAAGGACATTATTTAGAATTTTAGACTAAAAGGTGGGAGTTAATTTAAAGAGATTATAATAAGATTTTAAAATCAGCTGAGTGCCTCACATTTCTTTGTAGAGTGGATCGCGCTGTCACAATTGACCGCTTGGAAAACGTTACGCACACCATTTCTCGAATCCTTGACGGCTACGATATTCGACTTCGTCCTAACTTCGGTGGTAAGTAAGCTTATGCTTCTTTTATGTTTATATATATTTAAAGTGTTTTTAAAAGGATAAGAATACAAAAAAATAGAACAATATTCACACCACAAGAATAATATTCTGTTTACAAAGCTATAAGTCAAAAGTATTGGATTTGTGCTTAAGGTTGCCAATTTTATGTTCATATCTAGACTAATATTATAAACAGAAGAGTTTGTCTAATTGGACGCGTTAATCCCAATAACTTCCGGTTCGAATTTTAAAAATATTTTTGTTTAGGATAGTCCATTTATCGAAGGCTATATTACATCACAGTCGTCGTAGTCGTTTGTGTAATAAACATACGTTCCGAGTTACTTCGAGCACCTATAGCGTGTCATGTGTCATGTGTCACAGTTTCATTTGACACTCACAATAGGGTGTTCAAAGCCAAACTTAACGAAAAGTGACACACAGGCACCCTTTTTAAAAGCTTTTATTTTTTCAATAAACTTTGTTAGATTCCTTATCTAATAAGTAAAATATGTATGGAATTAAATTTTGCAAAGGTGACATTTAACTTTGAAAATATAGTCGTAAATATGCAAGTACTGAGATAATATTATATCCCCATTTGATATAATACGCAATCAGAGCGTGATCCTCCACATTCGCGATATGTAATTTGGTTCCTTGCACAAATATTATTACTTCACAGGCGACCCGCTCTACGTCGGCATGGATTTAACCATTGCAAGTTTCGATGCCATTTCTGAAGTCAATATGGTGAGCTTATGTATTTTTTCAATATTAGTTTTAATAAATATGGGTGTAACAGTAAATTAATGAGATATTGAAATGTCAAATATCGTAGTATCGTTAAGGCTGAGACTGTAAAAGTGACATTTTATGGGTTCGATTCCCATTTGAGGAAATGAAATATTTATTACTTTTATTTTCATCTCTCTGGTTCAAAGGCGCGGCGTAGAATCCTACCACTCAACACGTCATGCCTTCAAATTTCATGTTAACCCTAGGATCTTTGCCTACCCTGCTATCTGGGGGATACACCGTGAAGCTTTTTTTAGTTTTTTTTTTATTTTGTTTAACTTACGCTGATTTTATTTTAAAATAAAATCTAAATATTATAAAACAACATGTACACTTGTAAATTATTTTTGATGTTAACAAAAACGTACTCCCCATTGTAATATGTAGTTGACCTCGTAACGTAAACAAAGAATCGAGCTTCTTGAGTTTCGGAAGTGTGTTCAGTTTTGACACGTCAACAATTTTGTCATCAAGATTGCTTTTGAGTCAAAACAGGGACGCACTCGATCGCTCGTTGTAATCCATTAAGCTTTTAATAGCGAAAGAGAGCAAGGCCGTGGACACTTGACACATATCTGTCGGTGACCGGTGACCGAGGGGCAGAGCTGACTCATCGAAGCGGTGCCATCTTTAACCATTTTTATTGTTGTCTTCCTTAACTTAACATAAACAATTACAATTTGTCAATATCCCGTGAAATTCTTATGTTATAAAAGCAACATAATATGTTTTCAGGATTATACAATAACACTCTATCTCAACCAATACTGGAAGGACGAGAGGTTAGGTTTCGGTTTGCACGACGAAATTTTAACGCTATCAGGAGATTTCGCGGACAAAATTTGGGTACCTGATACTTTCTTTGCGAATGACAAAAATAGGTAAGAAATAATAGTAGGATACATGATACGATTTTTTTTATTTTAATATAAGTAGCTTATCATTAATAAATATATATTCTTTAATACAATAAGTTATATTATTTATTAATTTAACTTTATATTTTCATTTCTTCGCTCTGGTGTCGAGGCAAAGCGCGGCATTCAGTTTCGCCACTCAACACGCAATGCCTCTTGAATTCAGCGGAAAGTGGGGAACGGAGTGTCTTAACACTAGGTTCCTTCTGCCTACTCTGCTAGCTGATTTTTTAATATTATTTCAGTTTTCTCCACGACGTTACGGAGCGCAATAAGCTCGTCCGCCTTGCGGGCGACGGCAGTGTCACATACGGGATGCGTTTTACCGCTACTTTGGCTTGTATGATGGATCTGCACTACTATCCGCTGGACAGCCAAAACTGCACCGTCGAGATTGAAAGCTGTGTGACTCTATATTTTTAATCCAGCTCGCCGTCACTCGCTTGCTTTGCCCATCGAGTGTTGTTATTTGCCCATCGAGTATTGTTATTTGCCCATCGAGTGTTGTTATTTCTGTTTGCAAGCGTGTTTTTTGTCATTCTTTTTGTGCTTTTGCTTACAATTGGCGAGATAAAATTTTAACTTAAAAAAATTGTAAAAATATAGCGTAACTACGAAATGCTCTTGTATCTATATTAGCTTATTTCTTTGTTATCCCATGTAATGTCAGACGCCTTATGCTAGTCTGCTAAAGATTTAAAATTAATAATAATTTCAAATATACATCTGACTAGAACAGTAAGTAGACTAATTACAACATCCTAACGTAATACTTATAATGCAGATGGGTACACGGTGTCAGACGTGGTGATGTATTGGAAGGAGACTCCAGTACGAGGAGTGGAGGATGCTGAGCTACCTCAATTTTCTATTCTTGGACATGAAACTAATGATAGAAAGGTTTATATTTCTTAGAAATTAACAAATACAAGAATATAATATGCTTATCTTTTGTAAGCAAAGTACATATGTGCAAAAATATATAGACATATAATTGTTTATAGCACCTATCTGTTTTTATTGGGAACACCTGTAGCATCATTAAGTTTCCTAACTAAGACAATTAGTCTTGTGTCAGAGAAAGCGTACCTATTAAAGACTTGACATTCCAGGAGAAGTTGGCGACAGGCGTCTATCAGCGGTTATCGCTCAGTTTCAAACTCCGCAGAAATATCGGTTATTTTGTGTTTCAAACCTACTTGCCAAGTATTTTGATTGTGATGCTCTCTTGGGTTTCGTTTTGGATCAACCACGAGGCAACTTCGGCGAGAGTAGCTTTGGGTAAATTTTATAAGTAATTTATGACTATAATGTAAATAAAATTGTAAATAAGATAGTAATACATAAAATACATATAAAAATATTAATATTAGACATTTCGATTAAAAAAAACTTTAATTTATTTAAGAAATCATAGTAACTTGACTAAATACACCGAATTAATTGTATATTAACATATTTAAATATTAGATATGTAAGAAATATTATTCTATATTAATAATTTCTTTCAGGCATTACCACTGTTCTCACAATGACTACAATAAGCACTGGAGTAAGAAGCAGCTTGCCTCGAATATCCTACGTAAAAGCAATCGACATCTATCTAGTGATGTGTTTCTTTTTTGTTTTTGCGGCGTTGCTAGAATATGCCGCGGTTAATTACACATACTGGGGAGCTCGCGCTAGGAAACGGGCGAAGTTAAAAAATCGCGAACAAATGTCCACAAGCACTAGTGTGGACAAGGGGCTAAAATCTGAAAGTAAGTATTATAAATCATTGTACATATTTCAGAATTTTACTACTTCTATTAATGTGAGCTTTGCTTTTGTATGACTGAATACTAAAAGTAGATCTACAAAAATATATTTAAAATTAAAGTTTATTATTAGAGATCAATAAAAAAAATAAACAAAATATATATTAATTCTACATCAAGAAAAGCGTTGTGTTCACGATTTTTTTTCTTCTTGCACTGCCTGTCCACATACACTTTTCCATTATTGTACAGGCTCCAAGGCTTCCTCTTAAGTTACGTGAAACTAAAAAAAACATCGTCTGTTACAGCTGGTACCCGATCTCCCGAAGAAATTATAGCTCTTCGAGAATACACAACCAGCTCGGGTCGTATTTCGCCACTGCCAAGTCTACGATCGCGACCCTTGCCGCCCAGTACTGGGGCGCCGCCCTCGTTGCGCCTACAGCGAGACTACACGAACTTGCGATATAGGACTCGCCCGCATTCTAGGAATTCTAGAAGTATGTCTATACTGTAGTAACTTTAACGAACATTTATTTAAGTTTCATATTTAAAATGACCTATAAATTCAATATATACATATTTCTTTATCTTGTACAAATAATACACGAAGAATTTCTTTGACTGTACGTTATACTTTTAATGTACGTTCGATTCCCACTACGGGGAACTTTTATGTGTGTTTAAATTATTCACATATCACCGATGTCGAAACAAAGATAGAGAGAAAGTGAATAACGAGAAGTTTTAGGGCTAACTTGGAATAAACTTGTAATTATTGCGTATATCATTTAGGTCAAAGCTAAAATGTTACTTTCATATTACTCATCTATGATATATACTTGCTTTATATAAATTATTAAATATATTTTTCTTTTAATTTTTTTTAGATGGTGCGAATAAACCAAAAATGATACACGCGCTGAAACGCGGCGCCACCGTCATCAAAGCCTCCATGCCAAAGATTCGCGACGTCAACGTTATAGATACATATTCTCGTGTTATTTTTCCTATTTGTTTTCTTATATTCAATGCAATCTATTGGACCTTTTATATTTTTGATTAGACATTTAAATTTATTGAGATCAAACAATCTTTTTAAACATAATCACAGATATAGAGTCTGGTTTTTATTGTATAAATTAATAATAATTTTAAATATATTAACTTATATATTAAGACTATTATAAAAATAAGTTTAATTTTTATCAGAAAATAGATTACCGTGGCATAATATTAGATTATCTAATGGAAACTTTTTTGACTTAAATTGGTCATAGTAGCGTTTAGTGTAGTCTCCAACGCCAGCTACTTCTTATATGGAAGTGCATTAATTTTAATAAATTAATTTTCTAATTTTGCCAATATATGTATTAGGTATCAAAGATATATATTTATATATTCGTACTGAAAATCCGCACATATTAATTAAGCATCTCTAGCAATATAATATGTTTAATTTAAGTATATTAATAGTAAAAATAATAAATATTAGTATTTTGCTCTAATGTGCCAATTTTTATATTTCTACAGAGCATTGTTATAATTTTTTAATGCTATAAACTAATTTAAGCTTAAATTCTTTCAGGCATAATTTCATAAGTGTACCATATTATACAAAAACTGCCATTTTGTAATCTACTATTGACATAATTAATTATAAATAAAAATGTTAATCGCTTATATAGAATGAACAATATATACATAAAATAAATACGAATATTTACCTCCCCTACTATATTATATATCGCATTTTAAAATAATATAATATTTTAATAATGAATTGTAAGGAAAAGTATATGGTCGTTTTAAAAAATAGAAGTTAAAATAAGTAATAAAGTAAATAAAGGAAGTAGTATATTTTCAACTTTAACAAGTAAAATATAAATAGATTACCTATCTACCTTATTTTTTTAAGTTTATTATTAAATTATAAACTGTACCAAAAGCTGTAAGTAATTGAATGAATTATAACTAATGTATAAAATATAATTAAATAAGATGAAGACAATTATGTTATGTAAATATTTTAAAAATCTTGAATATGTATTAGAAGAAATGTTTATGCTTGTGTTAGGTGATGCAAAATAATAAATCGTTATAAAATAAAATTTAATATCAACTTAACAGTTATTTTTTTTGTTTATCATGATAAGAATACTGTGTGATTATTACGAATGTGATTCATAAAGTAATTAACGTAAAGAAAATGGCATTATAATAAATTATTTCGAAGTTCTATAACTTGAGTCATATAAGAGCAAAAGCAGTAACATCCTTCCTTTTTGGAAATGTAACTATAAATGTAATCCGTTAGTTAAAGTTAGTTAAATAACAGATCTCTTTAAAAATAGCTATATCCATATTAAAATAGAGTTTTAAAATATACGTTAGTAGCAAATACAGCAATCCGCCGTTGGGTACAGCAAATTCAGCATTATCACTCTCGACTAATCACGACCATTGCTCGTGATTCACTATGGGATTTTTGTTTATTAACGACGCGATGCTGTCCCATTGCTAGATAATAATCTCTAATGTTAAAAAAGACACGGATCTATAAACTAGATCAGTAGAGATATCTCAAATACATATGAGAGCAAGTAAATTAGGTTGCCACAGTTCAATTTCAGCTATTTACCTTTTTTCTACAGGGTATGTAGGTAAGAAGAGCCTTTAGTGTCCGCATTCATTCTCTCCGTCCAAACTAAATTCTAATAAAAAATTGAGTATAGAGTTCTATAAAAAGAGCTTTTGTATGGAGCTTAGCTCTAAGAAAAGCTAAGAGTTAAAATGTTTAGAATTCGGCGACATCTGTTAATTTGACAAAGATAGAAATCTTAGTATTCTTATATATTGTAATACAAAAGAACCTTCTCAGAAATCTTGAAAGCCTCATCATCGTAGTTTCATTAATAATCGATAGATGTCCTCTATTCGATTTTTTATATTCAATTGTATGGTTTCAAATTTTGTTTCGAAATGAATGTATATCATTATTCAAGACCTATATCAAATATACAAAGGTTAGGCTAGAAATAAAAATAAAAGTTTTTGATATCAGCGCCCTCTTTTACGCGGAAATGTACCTAGTCATTTTAAATTTACCCTATCATATCAACAGTTATATATAATAATCCAAAAATCCAAATGTAAAACTATAAAATGCTCTATTTTATAGTTTTACAATAAAAAAATAAACGATTTAGTCAATAAGCAACACATAAATCAATAGATAATTTCATAGTCGCAGCAAAAGACGAAAAAAAAACCTATTAAAATACAATATTTTCATAATGTAATTTGGATTTAATTAATAAAAATAAAATATAATCGTCATTATTACACAAGTTACTAAAAATAAGTTGATAGATAGAGCCTTCTGAGAGATTTTAAGAGATCTTAATTAGCGTATCGCTTTCTTACAAGTATTTCTAACATTACAAAACTCTATAGGCCGCTACTAAAGGTATACGAGTATAATGCACGTAGAAAGTAATCCTGAAATGACATAGGTTTATTCCATTATATTTATAAGTACATCTATTTTGATCGAGTGTTATTGAGGAGCCGATACAATACAAATGTAGGTGAGTGTTGAAGGGACTTTAAATAGGAGCTAGGTACGATCTGTTCCATTCATCGACGAGGCGCAGACAGCGCGGGGCGGCCGCGCGGGGGGAGGCTCCCAGAATCCAGCTAGCCTAGTACCTCCGCGGTCGCGCCACGGGACAATCCGTGCTGCTTCTCCAGATATTATTGCTTATTTTGGTGAAATAAAAGCTTAAATCGTTTTACAGTGACTATATAGTTGAAGGTTTTGTGGTGAATTGGTTCTGTGCTAGTGTTGTGCCTGTGCTAAGTTGGATCTGCCTTCGAAATACGGTATTTACTTTAGTTATAATATTTTTGTTTCCGTTTTTTCTAATAAACCTATGTTATAAGAGTATACGTATGCAAAAGGGTATGAATACATATCAGTTTTATGATGCAAGACTCCCTTCTCAGTGAAGTTGAATGAAGTAATCGTTACAATAAGAAAAAATCGATATACCCACCGATTGCGTTTCTGTATATATTCGATGTATCTGTTTAAGTAAGACAGTACAAATGTATATGAGCTTAAAGCTACCACACTGACGTGGTGAAAAATTTCATGGTCATTTGAGTGGGCGGCAGGTTCAGTTTCAGGCGCCCAGCGCGGGTAGCGGGGGGGCGGGCGTGGGCGCACTCGCGCAGCCCTCCTGTATTGATCGCTCTCTCGTAGTTGCACAGTAAATATTGCCATAATAAACTTATTTTAGATTTCTCATTATTTCTTATATTATACTCTCAAGTAATTAAAGTGAGCTTGTGTTAGTTACATACTTCAGTGATCCATGTAGGCTTCGGATGTAAGTCTCCCAATAACCATCAGAGGTGAATAGATAAGCCTTCATGACACTCGTGCTAAAAATAGAATTTATGTAAGCTGAATATATTTTGCTGCTGTTATATATAAAATTGTTAAGTAATTGTATGTTAAGTATTTTAAAAATACTTTTTTCAGTCGATATTTTGGTAAGATTCTTTTAGAATGTAGGTATATATTGTTAAGGAAAATAAGAATGTCGTCGTTAGTTTATTTGGAATATTTTAAGTAATGGTTTATTAAAATATTTACTTGATTTCTATCTTGTGATGATTGTAGGAATTCACATATGAAAGCATTAGATGGCTTATTACAAAAAAATACTTTTTTCATAAGTTATTTTTGTTAAGAAGGATTGACTGTCGTATCTTGAAGAAATAAATCCAAAAAATCAAAATGCCAATCAATTCCATAGACATTAAGCCAGCGTCTGGAAGTCTTATAATTAAATTCACTCGCATATTTCATAAAAATATATATATTTAAAGTCTTTTTAATGTTAATTTATAAAACGAACTATTTAATTACTACTCGTTTAAATAATACCTAACGGCATAACGCATTGATCTTGATAACCTATTTGCACTTTGCCATATTTCTTAGAATAAATAGAAGTTATCAATGTAACATTATTGTAAATATGTTTATTATCATATAAATGGATGCTTTTCTTTCAATTACCTATAGATATTTACCTATAGATTTAAATGTGGAAATCTTAAATTTCGATTATACTAAGGAAAACAATAACATATAAGTTAGTATATTTATATCGTATTTTTTCCTAACTTAGACTATTGTGGGTAAACCTCAATGCTTCAACGGTAAGGCGTAATGCGTCGTGGTGCGTGAATGGGGCATGCTCAACAAGTAGCTACGGCGCGGCCACGTCGCGCATGCCTTACCATAATCCAATACAAATGCCAATTTTCAATATGGCCGCATCTGTTAAGAGATTTCGTTTTAATTTATAATTAATATTCATTATTACCCACTTCTAAATACAATGAAAGGATTATTAATGAAAATAATGATAAATTTTTACTTACCATTTTTTACCCAATATGTCGAGCCCATGTACTATGTTGTAGTTTAAATTGTGAATGAACCTATTTATAAAATTAAATAAGTGTTGTATAGTGGTGATGAATAATGTATGACACAGGTGAATTATAGATTTATGCTAATATAATTACTCTTAAGTGCACTCATCGTGTGGACAGGGAGTGCTAGCAACGATAATACTTATTTTCTTCTTTATCAATGCGTGTGCAGTTATGTATTTTTACTTAACTAAATTAGGACTCGCGTTTGACGTAATTTTTTTTTAAATTTTACCACACGTTGATTATGTTAATTTAAATTAAATATATATTTTTTTTAACAAAAAATTAAGCCTACCACTACCATCTTAAATATGTATGCAGGAAATCTTTGTTTGTACACGCAACATATGGTTGCGGGTTCGAAGACTACTAGCGCTAATTATATATTTTTTCTCGGTTTGATGTAACAACTTTTGATATTGATGGACCTTTGATCTTTAATATTCATGTCTTAGGTCTGTGATGCCTAATTTAATTTTCAGGAAAAATTGCTTATTAGTTATTATCTTAACAGCAAAAAAGAAATTTATGGTAATTATCAAACCAATACTTGATCCAGTACATGTATTCCAGGATAGTGGACCGTGGGTAGCGTAGGCGAGCCATGCTGCAGCCGCTGAGGGAGGCAGCTCGCACGGACCCGGCGCAGGTCACCTAATTGCACTCCTCCTGCGCTTTGGCCGACGCCGCCACCATGCCGGCCGTGCTGATCTTTGTCTTTTATTCAACGATTTCCTGGCTAATTAGTAAGTTAAGCTGCTAAAAAGTTACTAATGTCTATTTAATTACTAACTATTTAATTGGTCTGTTTAAATAATATTGAAGCTAGTGGAGGCGTAGGAGCACAAATGTGTGACAGTAAAATTTATATTTTTATTTCTTCGCTCTGGCAGTCGAGGTAAAGCGCGGCGTTGAGTTCCGCCACTCAACACGCAATGCCTCCGGATTTCGGCGAAAAATGGGGAATGCAGTGTCTTAATACTAGGTTCTCTCTGCTCTACCCTGCTGCTGGGATACAGCGTGAAGCTGATTTTTTAAAAATAATTGTTCGTTTCGTCTTGGATTAGTCGTAGCAGATGAGACGGTTGCAAATCGGCCGGTCGGCAATGGCACCGCGGAAGCACCGGACACCCGCTCCGCGATCGGCAGAGTGCCGCCGTACCAGCCCCCGGCCATCGGTGTTCCGGGCATGCAAGTGCCTGGTTTCCGACCACACAGCCCTTACACACGAGTAGATGGCTGGCATCGTAAGTATTTATTTATTTAAAATATATTTTAAAAAATACTTGACGGATACGAACTAGTGATAACAGCAACTAGTTCTCATTATATTTATATTATAATGTTAATGTAAATAAATGAATTCTAGTAATATTTTTTTTATTTTAACAGCCAATGGCCGCATCCACCTCAACTCTAAAGGATCTTATGTTGTCGCGGAGGATATTGAAGACCACGAAGAAGAAGGAGGGTGCCCATTTCCATGCTCTAAAGAGTTTTTCTCTTGTCAGGTAAATGTAATATTTGTAAATTTCATATCAAACAACTCGTTTGTTTAATTTAAATATAAGAAATAATTGAATATAATTTTTGTTATAGGCATCATGTAAATGTATAAAAATGGAACAACGTTGCGACAGCATAGTGGACTGTGTGGACGCGGAGGACGAGGCCGGCTGCACGCCTTCGTGCGACGAAAACAAAAACCGAACCATCTGTCCAACCACCAGTGTGTGTATTGCTCGCGAATGGATCTGTGACGGCGACAACGACTGCGGCGACTTCTTCGATGAAACTCATTGTGGTAAATCTATTTGGGAATATCTACTATCAATTGATAATGACAATTTTTGATCATTCACTTCTTGTGCTGTATGATCAGTCCTCAAAAAGTATTTTTAAGTTCCATATGCTAAATAGAAGGCGAACAGTGTGTTAAGGCCACCGCTTTCGTTACATATACGTACTGAAGATAGAAAATATAAGCATTCAGTACTATGCTCTCGAGATTTTGAATAACAGAGCATTGCTTTCTCTTCATATTTCCTTTTCTGCATACTTATTAATAAGATTCCTTTATTGTAATTTTTATAACGCGAGCTAATGTCCCAAACATATGTTCTAAGTTTAGCTTAAATTACGCTATTAAAAAAATAGGTAATTTTGATGTTCTGAACCGTATGTTTTGTATTGCTACTGATATTATTGTTGTTTTATGAATTTAATAATCACCAGGCGGTTCAAACTGCACGAAAGAACAGTTCCAATGTGCTAACGGGCTATGCATCCATAATGACTGGCTTTGTGACGGTGACAACGACTGTCGCGACAACTCCGACGAAGCGAACTGCACTAAGGGCAAGTAAGTAAACTGTTGATACTAGCACAAATTATAATAGATTTTTCTTTATTTTACTATGAGATTTGGGTGTACAATTGAAGAGGATTTCAGAAAACCCTAACCGACGGTCATTGTATTGGCGACGTATTCGATGTAATGTTTAAAAAAAACGTTAATGTGGTACAGGACAAAAAATTGGTAGATGTACCAATCTGTGACTTGTTGATACTTATCTCATATTAATTGAAAAATATATCAGATATCAATAAAGATATTAAAATTTTTAAAGATCATAATATTCTTCTGACAATTACTTTGGCAAAGCCACTTTAGCTGAGCTTAATTAAAATAAGTTCGTAAATCAACACTAATCAACACTCAAGCCGCTTGCAATAACTATACCTCTAAATTTTCAAAACATCATTTAATTGAACAAACAAAGCGTAAGCACTCGTTCAAATTGCATATAATAGCTCGCTCCCTTGCTTCCTCGTAGTGAATCCCCTCGTGACTAAGACTGAGGCCACCATATTTTTGTTATTCAGAATATTAATGGAAAAATTGTCCATCTGGTTTCTTATTTCTTTCGATATTTCTAGCATCATACTTTTCAAGCTATTGTAACATCTGAAATTAGTTTCGTGAACAATATGATAGAAAAATTAAGTTTACAAGCACGTTATGCGTTATTTGTGTGTACATTGGAAATATATAGGTAACACCACTAAATTAACTAATCAATTTTCCCTAAATACTCTATATAATATTAAATAAATATTTGGTTCGATGAAGCAGGCGAAGCCACGGTGGACCGCTAGTTAGCATTAAACTTTTATACACGTCAATTAATACATACATAGGTACATTTGTTATTTAAATGATAACGTATTGTTGGAATGATGTTAAAATAAATCAATAATTTTATTTTGTCGAATTCATAAAAAAATATATTTAGTGGATTTTACATAGCAATGTCTAAAAATAAAGTGAAGCTACAACATACTATCGGATATTGCAAATTCACAACTTTGTTTGAAAATAAGAGTTGTAAGGAATAATAGAAATGTAGACACGGACATAATTAGACTGATGAACATAATTAGACGTACATGATTATATTTTATTTTATTTATTATAATAATAATAAATATTATTACATCTGATCTCTTCATTTATACATAGCTTAAACTAAACATTGAAACAACATCAAATAAATTAATAAAACAAAGGTAAAATTTTAATGGAAGTTATGTTATTTATTGTTTACTATTAAAATTGCGCTATAAATATCTAGAGAAAAATATATTAGTATTTAGTTAATGGGAACAATCTGTAAACTCTAATTTTATAATACATTTTATATTTCATATTTTCATAATGTCTGTTAAGGCCACTCATGGCGCAGGGCCAGAATTCGGCAGAAAGTGGGAAACGGAGTGTCTTAACACTAGGTTCCCTCTACCTATCCTGCTGTGTGAGGGATACAGTGTGAAGCTGATTTATTTTATCTCTTCAATTTTTATCTTTTGACTTGAAATGCGTATTGTCACCCTACTTTTATATTCCATTTTTACCTGTGACGTAACGATAACCAATTTATATTGTTATTGAATAAAACATTTCAAATTGTTATTGAATTTATAAAAAAGTCTTGTAAAATGTTTAAACATTATCGGTAAGTCGTTGTAGTTAAACTTATCCACGATTTAGGTGTAGAGCATATTTTAAGAATCATTTATTATGTAAAGAAACGTACATGCTATAAGATATTTTATTTTAAGAATCACAAAAAAATACAATAAAATATAAATATGGGTAAATATACGTACGGGTAGTACATACAAAAATAAAAATAAGGTGTACAGTGGTTTAAAAATTACTTTCAATTAAAAAAATAAAAAGATTATAGTGATTGACTACAGAAATGGTAATTTTTAATTACCTTTGAAATTAATTAATTTATTTATTATGATTAACATGGTCAGGTTCCGTTTGACTATTATTAATTAATTAAATCATATACATACTTATATACCTATTGCCTAATATAAATTGTGTCCCTTATATATTATAAAGAAATCAATAAAAAGATAGATATAAAAAGATTCATATTATCTACAAAATCAACAACAACGGGACGTAATAAAAAACGCCAATTCCTATAATTGCTATTAATTAATTAAATAGAACAAATGACAAAACAAAATTGCAAGTCTACTCAAGCTTGACTGACTTTTTGTTGTGTCACTAGCTCGGTCCTAGTGCTGCCCGAGAGATCAATAAGCGTGGGAAGGAGCGGGGAAGTAGCGGCGCACGCGGGTGGGGGGTGCCACGGGGGAGGGGGAGGCTCCCCGCTGCCATGGCAACACTCCCACGCGCAAGCCTCTGTCCCGTGAAGGAGACCTGATATAACCAGCTTCCGTGGGCGACTCTTTGCAACCAAAACATTTTATACACTAACATCTTAATTCGATTAGTTCCAACGATATATTGATACATATGTATCTGTTTACCAATTACGTTATAAAAATAGATCTAAGAATATTGTCGTTCCTATAAAATGTACTATCGATATTGCGCTTCTGCCTTCTATAGAATAAATATTATAGAAACATAGAACACCTTCTATATTGAGGTCGTTGCAAGAAAATAAACGCTGTTATATATAACTTTTATAATAATTTCTGCTTAAAGGTTATTTTTTTTTCACGTTTTATGATACTCTTATATATTTTATTTTATTAATAGTTCAGGTTCATATGTTTATATTTGTTTTTTAAAAAGGTCAGATTACAATAATATTCATTTAATAAGGTTCTTATTTTTAATCTACCACGTTACCAGAGTGTGCCATATACAGGTGTCCCAGGAGTCAACGATAAAACGAAACCAGGTGATAGACCAAGTCATGACAGTTATGAGAAAAATATAAAAAAAAATCTTTGTCATGTATTTTTCATATTATATTGATTTTAAAAAATATCGGAAAAACCGACACCCTGTGATGATTTTTCAAGTCCTAAGACTACAAATATTACTCTTTTTTCATTTTTTTTTCTGTAATGTAATCATGAGCAACCCTTCTGTGAATTACAGTTTAAGATTTATACATACCTGCATCAGTTTTCAATAAAATGTGGTGTTTTTGCCAAACATTAAATT
>JAEBDU010006304.1:0-10572 GCA_016802625.1 Heliconius numata | reverse complement strand
TAACGGAGATTATTTGCCAATATAATTCTGACGCTCGTCAAAGTATCGTCGCGGAAGATTTTTACTCACACGGACAAAACTCGTACACCTACTTCGACAGCTGATGCGGCATCGAGTCCTACGCGGGGAACGCTTCTTATTATGATCAAAAAGAAACACTGTCAACACGTCTAACATAGAGCATTTGAAACTGAGGCATGTATCCGTCCGAGGCAACTATCCGGGTTTTACCCTATATATATACCGATATAGGCATAATATAGACATCTGCTTTGCCTGTATAACGAAGCGTTAGCTAGCTAAGTTCCAACTAAGTAGAAAATATCTAAATAATTATATAATTGTAATTAAACAATAGAGATTAAAAGATTTGTTTTATATGCACGACATTTGCACAATAAAATGATGAATATTATAATTATTTTTTCTAAAATATGCGCAGTATATAAATATGCGTTTCTTAGGAGCGGAGTTCGAATTCTGCTACGTTCATATTTGTACCTAGGTACCTATACATTTTCTAAAAATATTTTCCTATCTTTAGTATGAAAAAAGGGTTTTTTTTCTTTTGGTTTCTAATCTATCGTAAGTCTACACAATACTTGCAAGGGTAGAGCTACGTACAATTACAAGGGTATATAGGAGATAATTATGCCCCGCAGCCCGCACCCCTCTGACCCTTGTTCTGAGTTTAATCCGTTTAAACTTTTATTTACTTTACCCATTTGGATTAATGTGATTAGTATAAAACCGTCTTACAAGCCTTTCATTTAGACCTGTGAGGATTCGATGTCATAAAATTTAAAAAATAATATTATTTTCATAAGCTGTACGAGTATTTCGGTAGTAATACAATGTTTACAATTTTAAAGCAATATCTGCAGCATTAACAATATATTTAAGGTGAACATCTGTTTTAGTGTCGCTTCGAATGTGTAATTTTACACAACACGCAGTTTACACGTACTTTCACTTCGCCGTACGAAAGTAAGTTTGCAGATATATTCAAAGCTCCCATAATATCATTGTTATATAGTACGCTACAATGAAAATTTACTAAAAAAATACAATCTATTGCTAGTATCTTAGCTAATTATATAATTATGATAATTAATTTACCCCATACTCTTGTTAAAAATATAATGTAAGTACATCTTTTAATTACAATTAAAATAAATAACTTACTTGTAATTATACCCATTGTATCAAAGTATAAAATCAGTTAAAAACCGGATATTTTCTATATGCAACTGCATTTGCCGTCGGCCATGTTGCCGACCCGTCTTCGAATACGCGTGCAATGTTTCCGTCCTTTTCCATCTTATTTAAAATTTATATTCGTCTCTTTCCCTCTCAACTGGCGGCCCCTGCACCCAATTAGAGTAATACGCATGCGTATCGTGTCAATGTCAAATCAATCTTATGCTGATGCAACCGACTCTCTATTTATCTCATTTTCACAACTATTTTACAAATTCAAATGAAAACTGTAATATTAATAATATTTTATTTGTTTTAGTATTATAGATATTGACAGAATATTAGCTGTATAATAAATATACTTTCGAAATTCATTCGTTTAGAAAACAAAAAAATAATATAAATACATTCATAAAAATCTACTAAGTATAACGTTAACATTACATTAAACTACTATGCTAGAGCTACTTTCGATTTCATCGTAGTTCACTGTGAACTTCTAATAGTATCTAATATTTATATAGATATTAAGCTTAAATTACTGTCCTATCATATTTTATTAAATAAAAATTTCTTTAACATAATATTAATTAACCAAATCCTCTATTAAAACCAAAACAACAAAAACAACAATTTATCAGCTTCATCCTTTGTATTTCAGCACACATTGTTAAATATTTAGCTATATAGAACGGGAGCCGACATATTTTTACGAGTGGCGAGAGCTCATTACTATCTTATTACGTACAGTGTCGGCTCGGGGCCCCGATGAGCCGAAACACATCCAATTTCCAACTTCCCATTTATTGATATTGACTCTGTGAGGACGCTCCGTAAATGAACCCCGATACCGCTGAGCTGGATGCGCCTTAATTAAAATATTTGTGGTTTAATGATTTGTTATAATTTGTGTGTTTTGTTTTTGTTTGTTTTTTGGGGTTTTGTGTTGTGTGTTTGTTGTTGTTTTTTTGTTTAATTTTGTTTTCTTTTTTGTTGTGTTAGTTACAGATATATAAGTTAAGCAAGCGTCTTCAAAGTGCTTTATAGTTACTTTACATGTAGAAGATTGTGATCATTGTCCTTTATTTTTAAATTAAATGAGATTAGAATTAACGCAGCATTCTCTTCTTTTCATATTTCAATATTAAAAATATATTTTTTATGCTAAAACTTAATATATACTATATACTATATACTTTGTTTTACTTGGAAATTCATTGTTTATTTCATAAAAAACATTAATAATGAATTATTACTAATAATGTTTGTCGATAGATAATAAATCCTACTCATACCTTAACGTGGGTGTACACAGCTTTAGTAACAGCATGAACCATCATTATATATTTTTTTGATATTCTAATGAGATAAAGTATTATTTACAGTTTATTATTAATGAATTGTCCTCATACATATGAGGTAACGTAGGATTCCGTTTTTGTCCATTACCGTTGAATCCTCTCTTACTGCTCCTCTAAAGTCCCCAAAGCAACTCTGATTGTGCTTTGTCAGTCAGTTACTAAGTATCAGAAAAGTTTTATATATAGAAATAATGTGGCTTTTTAGACACATGTTCAAATGAAATTTTTAATGGATTTGAACTAATTTGCTATAAATTACTAATATTTAAAATTCTTTAGTCAATTCTAGTTCAACTAAATCACGTTTGTATATTTCGCGGTATCACTTATTATCATCAAACCTAACGCCAGATAAGCTCGAGGTGATACGTGACTTGAGAAAAATAGTCATTTTGCTACCACATTCTGATTTGTAAGCACGACGCGTAGCATATCGATGCATATATATACATACATACATATGTCGATTTCGTTAATAATAAAGTTCCATACTATGTTCATAGGTAGATATATTTTATAGGTATGATTACATATATTTATTTATGAAAACTAAAAAATCATCTTCACGCTGTATCCCGCACGCAGAAGGAATCTAGTGCTAAGACACTCCGCTCCCCATTTTCCGCCGATTTCAGACACCAGAGCAAAGAAATGAAAAATATAAATTTAAATAAATGTTTAATTTTCTCGAGTGGGGATCGAACCCACAACTAGTGGTGTTTACAGTCACACACTTATGGCCCTACGCAACGACTGGCCTCAAAATATTATTTTTTTAATATGTTAAAATAATTATATATACCTAATAGTATTCTTATTTTTTATATTCAATAGATAGGTACTTAATACCTAAGTATATTCCTATTTGCTGTATTGATTAATGAATTGTTGTGTTTCATTTAGTATACATTTTTTAATAATATTTTCCATAGTTTGAAGTCACTTTAAAAGTATTCAGGTAAACGTAATTTGCAGTTAATTTTTTTATACACATATTTATTTCATATCATTATGTTAATGAAGATAAAAAGAAAAATAAAGAATCATTACAGAATATCATCACAAAAAGGAACTAATCTTATGAATAAAAATATGAGAGGATCGCGCGATATTCCTAATATGGTAATACGATCCGATATTTTATCCCAAACAAACTCAATATTGGTTTCAGAATGAGATTCGTTGCGACAAAATGGAACAAACAAGCCTTCTTCTAGTTTCTTGCTATATTTGCAAAAGTACCGGAATATTTACAGCCTTAAATTAGAATTTGTTTTTATATATCTACGATCTACGTATATAAGTTTTCTGTTTATCCTGTCCATTTTTTCTAGCTTCACGGTGTATCTCGCATATAACAAGATAAGCAGAGGGAACCTAGCGTTAAGACACTCCGTTCTCTACTTTCCACTGAATTCTCGAGGCATTACGTGTTGAATGGACTCGACGCCGCTCTTTTGCTTTGTTAGCCGAGCGAGCGAGGAAATGAAAATGTTAATTACATCATTCCCCAGAGTGAGATTCGAATCCACAACCATCGAGTTTACTGGCATACGGTTATACCATTGGTCCACGACGACCTCAACTATCAGCATGTGTTCAAGTCCTGTAGGTACATAGAATGTTAACTGACATTAAACAATCGAGTTTTACGCTTTGATAACTACAAGCTTATATATTACCTAATTAAATATCTAAATTATTGTATTGATAAGAATAAAAATGTGGGTGGAAACTACAATGGTAATGTCACCTGCTTGTTTAGATTAGACGGTGCCTAGCATGTAGGTAGATAGGTATTAATTGGCCAGATAATAAACGCTATACGTACGCGTGTTCGTAATAACAGCTAGGTAGGTATTTGTAATTCCAGTACATTTTCTTTTTATAAAAACAAGAATTCATGTCAAGGTAAACGTTAAATAAAATCTATTTAATTATTTTTTTAATTTTTTTAAATAACACACTGTATGAGGGTGTGCAAGGGGAGCATAGAGTCAAGACACTCCATTTCCCACTTTTGTTTCGACACTAGAACGAAAAATATTAAATTCCCTCGAGTGGGAGTCAAATAATTCAATTTCAATTCATAAATATCTGCAGAGACGTCACTTTAAATCACAATATAGCTTTAAATCAGTTCGACCCTACGTAAGACGTCCTCTTTCCTCCAGAGAGGACAGCGCCTTTGTTACTATTGATTAAAGTGAACGTACAAGTTAAGAAACTTCTGACTTCCTCGTTCTATTAAGAATCTAGGCTAGATATCAGGTAGCTTTTACAATTTGATTATATCACGTCTTTGCGATCGCTACTAAAGTTTAACTTAATTTAGATAAGCTGAATATGTTTAGTATAAACCTTATAAATACCAGCAATTATTAAATAACTACTGTTTATATCTAAACGAATTTAATTAAACCAAAAGGTATACTTTGCGTAGGTATATCTAATTAAAGTAACTTACGCTGATTTAATTCCAAATAAGACTTGTCTTCAAAATTGGAATAAATGAAGCCAATGAGAGATAAATAACGTTCCGTTCACGAACAGCTAGCGTGGGCCGTTACATTTACATATGCCGGTACAATGGCGGCTTGTATTCAAATAGGCACATACAAAATTATCTTATTGCGTGCTTATTTGGTTTATTGAAGTATTGACAGACGAGCCTTAATTAGAAGCTAAATTGATGATATATAAAAAGAAAAAAAAACATTATGTAAACAGTAAGTTTATTAACTTTTTTTTTAGTTAGTAAATTAAAGAATAAGTCAAAAAATGTACAGAAATTTCATAACTTTATTTAACTAAAATAATATAAAAATGCTAGCAACAATTCTTTAGTACTAAGAGATGTTTTAGAAATAAACTTTAAGCTAATACTAAAGGAGGTCCATGAACTTGGTAGGTATGTTAAAACTGGAGAATATAAAACTAAAAACATATTACTTTCGCTAGATGATTAATGAAATGAAGAATACTTTTTCTTAAATAAGGTTTAAAATTATTTTTGTGTTATATAATTATGTTGTTTGGAAATACATCTGTGTGTTAATATTTACTTGTACCTAGTCCATTATATTGCAGTCGTTTTTTTATTGCCATGTATTTATTAAGATTTTCACGTAAATTATTATAGTGTTCAGTGTTCTTTTAATATTATAAATTTTAATTGTTCAAAATTCGCTTATTTTTGTGAAAAATTTCCCAGAAAATCACACAAAATGGACAAAATTATATTTAAATTAAAATATATTTAACATAAATACAAGTTGAAGTCGGTAAATAAATATGCATTAACTCTACATACGGATACAAGATAACAGTGCGCCGCGCCGTATCGCCAAGGACAAGCTGTAGGTAATTGTAAAGAAAATATCCAAATGCATTATACGCTACATAAACAATATGAAATATGTTTATAAAAATATTCATATTAATAAAAACATCATTTATTTACATGTTATTTTGACTGTATTGGAGTTACATACTCTCAATACAATTGTTAAATAATAATTAGGTTAATAAATAATTATACGTCTTACTTAAGGTATTTTCAATTATAACTTAATTTTTATTTTCAAAGAAAATAAGAAAATATAGTTAAATTTTATAAACATAAAATGGTTATTAGGTATACTTATACAAATATATCTGAATAAGCTAAAAGTATTCCGTAGACTCCATTGGTCGTGTACGTGACCTTCCCTCGTGTCAGCAATTCGTTCCTAAAGCGTTTTCGTCGATTCCGCTGAATATAATATAATCAGATATGGCTATCTTTTACCTCCTACAACGGCAAGCCTACACATTTGAATAAAATACCGCCTTTCGTAAATTAATTAACGAGTAAGCGTTTTGTTTCCCTTTAAGGCTTTACTTTTGACGTAATTAAAAGAAATGTCATTTTGTAATTAGTTTTAAGTTTATTTAAATAAGAAATAACCATGAATATTTATTTACTTTATGTTTTTTTTTTTAATTTAAATTCAAATAAAGCTTAAAAGTAAATACAGACATTTTTTGTAAGAAAATAATATTGTTTTAATATTTATAATGTTAATTTTGAGAAAACTTCAAATTATTTAATACATCGGCATATAATAATAATAATAATATATAAACATAAATTTATTACACTATTATTTATGTCTTAATATGTTACCAACATATAAGTAATGCATATCTAAGTACATTTTATTAAATAAATTAAATTAAGTTGCAAACTTGTCTCTACCCTTCTAAATATTGCTAGTAACCATATTGTTGAAAACGAAGCGAATTCGCATTGTTTATACTAAAAATAGTTTATATACGTCACATGAAGTTCGATACCGACATGCCTATAGCGCAGGTGGGCGAGGGTGGATACAAATACAGGTGGGGGGGGGGCTATATGGGCGCATGTTTTATATTATTGAAGCTACGGACGCCCGAATGTTTACCTTGTTTACAGAAATGCTAGCAAAACCCACTATAGCCTACCTATAGTACAGGGATAGCTACTATTACTTTGAACGATTTCACCAACTGCGTTTCGAAATTCATTTTATATTTTAAGCAAAAAATGTATGTTGGTTTATATTTTCCATACTGTCGTTTTGTTTGTAATCCAGCTTTATCCTTTTAAAATATGATCCAAACACGTATTTTATACAAAGTCATATTGTATTGGAAAATTGCCTTGTGTCGATATTATGTTAAACATTTGCATATCGTCCGACCGATAGTCGGTTCTAAGTATGTAATAGCTACAAATCAAATAAAATTATTATTCGTGGCGTAGTGGCTCAAAGTGTGATTGTAAACGCGACTGGTTGTGGGTTCGATGCTCACTCGAGGAAATAAAATATTTATTTACCTAAATTTATATTTTCATTTCTTAGCTCTGGTGTCGAGGCAATGATTTCCGCCACTTAACACGCAATGCCTCCAGAATTCGGCAGTAAGTAGGGAACGGAGTGTCTTAACACTACGTTCCCTCTGCCTACGCTGGTGTGTGTGGAATAGAACGTGAAGCTGATTCATATAATACAATATTGGATAAAAACAACAAACTTGTTTGGACGTAGATCGCATCCCTGATTATATTTGGACAAATATTTCGTGTTTCTCATGTACACAGTATAATAAGTCTCTTGGGTCGGCGAATGAGGCCTAAAGAAAAACCATCGTGTGTCATTCATACGTTTACGTGATCCGTACAGGATATATGTACTATGAAGTAAACAGGGGAAAATCTTTTGAGCTGTATTAAGGCACAAAGGTACCCAATTCCCAAACGGCTTGTTGGTTATTTTCTTGTATTGTGTCGGGATATGCGCCGCATGAGTCTCGGAAATTGAAACTCGATGACAAAATAGAAATATAAAAAGGTATTTCTTTAAGGAAAATGTAGTGTATTTTTTCTGAGAGAGTAAGACTTTGATTATATTGTCTTGGTAAATTGCCAAAGCGGGTAAAGCTGTTTAATTAATAAACTATATACTCATCTACAGTTATTGCTTTGAACCTAAGCATATATTTTTATTTAAAAAGTATTTATTAGTAAGTATAAAAGTATTTATTTCAAAACATAAATTAGTGAAGTTCAAAGACTTTAAACATCCCGTGTTTAACTAGTCTTCTTGAACGTCTACGAAATTTATTAATCTAAGTTGTACCAGAAACTGATGGTGACAGTAGAGTTTTGCAAAGAAATTTTGTTTGAGTATATCCCTTAAGGCCGAATTTGTTTACCCAAATTAGTCCTTGTTTTGGTATACTCAGGGTCTATTATCTTTTATTAATGTACATAAACGTTGCTTGTAAAATTGCTAACGGAATGTATACGCTATTGTAATAGTTGTTAGATTCAATCTTATTTGTTTCTAATGTTATGTAAAATTGAGCACAGCGACTGTTGAGATGGGACCGCCAAATATTTCGACCTTTATTTATGTCCACTTGAAGTTTCACGTAACTATAACGAGGACGTTTTTTTCGTAAAAGAGAAAAAAGTACGTCAAAGCTCGAATAATTTTATGCGTATAGGTATTTAAACCCATCTGCATGTAAATTTCTATTTAGGCCTGAACAAGTTTATTTTACCTTTTTATCCCTCAAAAATCTTTTTATAAGTATTTGATATTTGTAAAATCTCTTATCCGAAAGTAGCTAATACAAAAATTAGTTTCGTCAACTTACTAAAATTAGTTACACTCACAATTAATCTAACATTTCTTCTTTTTTATGTTTTGTTTATATCTTAATATGTTTATTTTATTTTCGCAATATAAAAACAGACCTGAGTATCGCAAAAATTATCCGACCAAAAGTCATTGCGGAAGCTTCCTTTATGGACACGTGGATTATGTCGACTATACCATGTTACGAAATACCTACCTACCGTACAGCTATGCTATTTTATATAATAAGTATTCTGTTCTGTAAAAATTACTAATATGCTATTTGTCTATGAATATGACAATTATTTTTTACACGCTGTATCCCGCATCTATTAAAAAAATCTAATGTTAAGACACTCTGTTCCCCCCTTTTCCCCTTTCGAGTGGCGGTATTCAACGTCGGGCTTTTGCTTGGTACCAGAGCGAAGGAATGAAAATATTAATAAATAATAATTAGTTCCCTCGAATGGAGATCGAATCCGTGTAACCGTCCTAACACTTGTGGCACTGAACCACGACGCCCTCAAATAAAGAAAAAATGCTGTTATTTAAAAACAAATAAACCGACAAAGTTAATTCGCATAACTCGGTTAAATTATTTCTTTCCAAGATAATTTTCCTACGCGTAAATGAGCCAACGCTTTTACGTCAAGATCCGTCGGTATTAGGTGGAATCTGCTTGGCTTTGATTACCATACAAGCCTATACGACGTGGATCTACAAAGGATTCTTCACGGAGGGCTTTTTGTTTCATCTGTTAATGTATGAAATTCGTTACACTGGTGTATTGGAAATGAAATTGAGGCAGAAAAAGCGGTTTTGTTTTGTATTTTTATTTTTTATATATTTTTTTAATCTTGTATTAGGCTTATGTTTTGTTATAGGGACATAAAACCTATACATTTAAATTAAGATTCTTATGAAAAAGTAATATATTTATGTTTCTATATACGTATAGATTAATAAAGATCATACTGAGGTTAAAAATTTTATTATTTCATTTTTCTTAAAATTTTTGATTTACTCCTTTCTTAGCTCGATGTAAAGATAGCTAAATTCATATGTGTATGTAAAACGGGAGATATTAAAACAATATTTGCTTTAAAATACTGTGGGAGTCGCGAATTTCCTGCCTTTCAAATTATATTAACTTTAATCAACTGTATATTGCGCTTATATAAGCTATTTTAGTAGATAAAAGGGGTTACAATTTAAAACATAGCGGCAGGTGAATGAATGTAGTAAGTGCCGCTTTTAAATGTTTATTTAATTTCAACGCTAATATTGTTTGTATTTCAATGTAATATTTATATAGGGACCTGCGTTTTACTATTTATTTTAGATATTCTAATGATATGGTTCATATTTATTTTTTATGTTTTTTTATTATTTAAGTATTCAGTATAAAATGTGATTTTTCTCTTAGTGTACGTAATAGGTAGGTTATTAACTAAACTAAGAGAAAAATCACCTTCAGTGATCATCCAATACATATAAGATGATTAAAATGGTAAACTGTATAAAAAAATTACTCATTTATTAAATATTTACAATAATTTATTTAAGCTAGTCATTAATTGACTAGCTTAAATAAATTATTGTATATTACGAATATTACATAAATAGGTAATATAAGCTATTCGATCTCTATTTTCCTATCCATTTAAGACAAAGCGATGGCGTGTCTTAACTCACTTCATATTCGAAGTCCATTAAGTGCACTGTATCGCCCGCCGATAAACTGACGGTAATGCATAGCACTCAGTATGCACTACGAAATGCACCCATTGTAATGTGGATAGGTAGAGTAAAGGAGAGATCCTTAGAAACATTCTATATTA
>JAEBDU010006303.1:0-14585 GCA_016802625.1 Heliconius numata | reverse complement strand
ATTAGGCTTTTATAGAGTAGTTAAAACTGTGGTTTCATTTAAAGTGGTGCTGACAATTCCACCCTGTATATTTATATTAATTTTCATATTTTAGAAGATTTTTAAAAGTGCTTTATTTATATAGCTCACTCCACTCTCTCACCAAACTAGACAAACGCAAATAACTTAAATAATTTTCTCCGAATTCTCTCGAATCTCTGCTTTATCTAAAAATATTTCTAGAATAAGTTTATCTTGACTTACGCCAACAACTGGTCTTCTAGTCCTGACAAAGTGACCGTGAAGTTAACTAGAGTCACTTGTATACAGATTTCGGGCAAGTAATGTGGGTTCGCCAGTTTCGTTGTCAGATAAAGGCGGAAATTGGTATCGTATTCAATATCACTGTCACCCAGGTGGATGAGGAGACGACCAGCCTAAAATGTTCCGTTCAATTAATTGATTAAAAATGTTATTTATTTAAAAATATTTAATGTTATTTATTTATCCAAAAATACAAATAAATATATAATATAAAAAGTTAATAAGCAATATTATAAAAATCAAACTAAAGCTAGTTAGTTAGTTGATAAAATATAAATCATTAAAAGATTTTATTTACTTGAAAGAACGTTTGTTTAAGGAGAACAGGTGACAGAGTAGCCTCAAGGGATTCTCCCAAGTCCTCAATAAGCATCGGCCAGCCGAGTCTGATGCAGTTTTCCAATAAACGCAAATAGGATGGATCATTTAATTTTGTTATTTGCAACCCGTTCACACGTTCCATGTTCTTTATCCACCTGTTGGCCTAGTTAATAATAAATAATTTAATGTTAGGTCATAAAAACGATATAGTGCTTTTATATGTGTATTTACTTGCTTAATTTACTACTTTAATGCCTAAATTTTTTTCTAGACAAATATATCAAGCATCTATAATAAGCTAAATATAGCGTACTTGTTCTTGTGGATCAATTGTTAGTGGCCATCTTCCTGCCCGAGTGACCAATATACCATTTTCAGTTGACACAGCATCGCGAGGCAAACCTTGGGCATTCCATGTACGCACTGTATACGAGTCCGCCATTACCGTAATAAGACTGTGAAAGTGTGAAAAAATCCGAATAGAATATATAATTAGTCACCAGAAAAGAAATCTTATAAATATAATTTAATTGATAAAAGCATGTGTAAATGAAAAATATAATACAAAATTAGCATTGGATGTTATATTAGCCATTTTCAGTTATTTTCACTGTATTTTCCACCACCACTAATGTGCGAAAGTACTAATGTTTTCAAAAAAATAATTATTAATTAGCAAAATTTGATTGTAAATAATTACTCAAAAGTGTCCGAGGAGGGTATTTCCAATTCGTGACATTGTTCCACCCACTTGACTTCGAGTTCTCGTCGATAGTGTGATGGGAAAGCGCCAAAATACGCAATACAACCTGACGCTATTATTACATCACCCGTCGTGCACTTTAATCTAAATGTAGCCGCCTGCAATATCCTTTTTGACTTAATCATTACATTTAAATGTTGAACAAACACCAAAATACATTTAAATGTTGAATAAAATATTTTAGATACCGATTTTTTTTTGCTAGAACAATATCCTCATTTTATTACTACTAACAGTTATAAAAAATACATATTGTTATTGGGACCATATTACAAACATGTAACATATTGAGGACTGTAGTGAGTTCGAATCCCACTCGGGGGTTCATTTCCTCGTTCAATTTACAAAGCGCGTCATTAACTTCCGCTACTCAACACAACTCAAAAAATGAGCGGTCCTTAGGAACGGAATGTCTCAACACATCTTTATGCTTCCCTGCAATATGCAGAATAATGAGAAGCTAATATAAAATACCTTAACACCTTCTTCCCAGCGTGACTTTTCATCAGCGAGTGCTTGTGTGAGTTTGCCGGCGCGCATGAGTCGCGCGGCCGCCAAGTCTACGTCCGCTTGTAGTTTTAAACGTTCTTCTTCTACTACCTGTTTAGTTAGTGATTTTTTTTTAAAGTGCTAAACTAATTGACATAAAAAATTATCATCTTTGGGGTATATTCTGAATGAGATAATAATTACTTTCTTTTCTCCGATAAAGCAATCCAAGGCCGAATTTTATCATTCCAATTATAATGGAAATATTTCATTAATGGGTTTTCGTGAATGTATGTTATAATTTGAAATCAATTTTCTAATTTACCTTAAGTTCATCCATCATTTTAGCTAACTGAGCTTCAATAGCTTCAACCTCTTTTTGTTTAGCACGTAAGACTGCCATCACACTTTTCAAGATTGCAGCGGCTTCTTTATGCCTAAAATAATAATATTTTTTAAAATAAATATTCGTCATCATCGATGGGCTGCGGCACGGGGTAGTAAAGAATACCGTAAAGTAAAAAAATAAAAGTCCATATAATATTTCTACGTTACAATGGTGCTTATTTACATAAATTACAATAAATGTGCCATAATGAAAACTGGAGCAATATTACTTGAGAATTTTCGGTTCAACAACTCTGAAGACTTTAGCATACATATCAATAGCTTGCACCCATAATACCATCGAACGACACACCTGGAATATTTAATTATATACTTAATTATATTAATACTTAATAATATACTTAATAATATGTAATTATATACTTTTTTATGTACTATATGTAGTAGATAGTAAAATATATAAATACAACTTTTCGACTATTTAGTATATTTTTTAATATACGAGTACGTAAATAACCTAGTGTTCTGGCAAATATTAAAATAAAATTTAGGGTCTTCTAATATATGATGTATAATGAAATTATACATCGATACTTAATCTAATTAGGAAAACTCAAGATGAATGTTATAAGGCTGAAGATGATTTTACCTAGGGCCCTTACAATGTCAACTTATCTTATCTTATCTCTATATATATAATAAAAACAGTAAAAATATTTTGTCTGTACATTTAGTATTTTTGACTGAAACGGATAGAGGGACACTTAAAAAGAATAATAGAAAGCAAAATATATTTTTTTAATTTCTTGTCTGTCTGTCTCGTCTGTCTGTATGTATGGTCACGCTAATCCCCGAAAGTACTGAACCGATTTACTTGAAACTTTCACCGATTGCTTTGATTTAACTCTACATCTAAAGTTTGTTTCATCAAAATCGGTTCATTAAAAAGAAGTTATCTAATCATTTGAATGAATTCAAGGCATATGATACATCTGTGTTTTTAACCGGCTTTCAAAACAGGGATTCTCAATTAAATATTTTCGATTCGATATTCGATTAATTGTTTTGAATTCGATTTCGATATTGGATTATTCGATTCGATTTGAATTGAAGAATATATATATAAATAATTTTGAAGAATATTATAAATCCTTACCCAAATAAATAATTGAACGTCTAAGGCGGGCGGGCCGCTAGTACATAATAAGCCATAAGTAAATTTCATTATAAGATAAAATAAGATTAATTTATAAAACGAAATTTTCTGTAGCAATACCTTGGACACTTTAACAACCGTATCGGGATTAAAGTCCTTATGTGTTAAATACACTTTTATCTTCTTGAGGGTCACATCTGGAATATGATCCTTGTCGTACTCTTCCAGGTTACGTATGAAGTTAACATCGGCTAGCAACTTTTTTGTAGAGTCCCAATCTGGTCTTTAAAAGAAATAAGAAATACAAAAAAAGTCAGTACGTTAACTCTACAAGCAATGCTATGTAATCAAGTACCTATATTAAAAACTGTAAAATATTTTTCCTAAATTTTCTATATTCTAAATTAAGAGAAAAGTAAAGATATATACAGGGTGGAAGAGGCAGCGCTTCTTTTACTGAAACTGCATTTAGGGTAAAGTATTTCAAACCCAGAGCTAGAAAAAATAATCAAGGTACCTCAACGGTTTGGACGTAGGATTTTTTTTTCATTTCACGATTTTTAACCATATCTGTATTTCGTGTCACGCACACATACGTATGCGACGTTGCCGCTTTGACAGGTAAGTGTGTACGTGCCTATGTTATACTTTACAAATGGCGTTTTATTTTAAAACGATAATTTTATTATTTATTTTGTTTGAAAAAAAAACTTTTTCATTTTTGAGAATTATTTTTTTTCCGAATTATATTAGGCTTTTATAGAGTAGTTAAAACTGTGGTTTCATTTAAAGTGGCGCTGACAATTCCACCCTGTATATGTATATTTACTGACGCCTTCGCGGCTTCGAGGCGTGCGTTATTTTCATTTCTTTGCTTAAGTAATACATAGATAACACATTGTCAAGTAAATTGGGCAGTCCGAATAGTCAGAGAGAACCTCAGCACTAGGTTCCCACCTTTTTATATATGGGAGACAGCGTGGAGGTAAAAAAAATAAAACATATACTAACTTGGCGCCAAGAAGTATACACACAGGTTCCATTACAAATCGCACAAGGGGCGGTGGTTTCTGAAAAGCTTTCAACTCGTTGATATCGGCTTTATTTAAAGCTTTCAACGCGTTTTGTGCGGCCTCCATTGCTGGCATGGCTAAGGCGAGGTCAGCTTTCGCTTCGTCAGCTATTTCCTTTACTTCTTCCGCTTTTACCTGAAATTTTCAATAACTTAGAAGGATCTATCATTTTCTATTATAGTTACACTTGTAGAGTACATTTATTATAATTAGTTGAGTTAATATAACAATAAAAAAAGAATATTATTTTCATGACAATCATTCACGAGGCCGTCGTGGTGCAGCGGCACAAGGGTGTGACTGTGACGCGACGGTTGTGGGTTCGAGAAGTGAAATATCTATTTACGTTTATATTTCCATTTCTTCGCTCTGGTATCAAGGCAAAGCGCGGCGTTCTGCCACTCAACACGCAATGCTTCCAGAATTCGGTAGAAAGTGGGGAATGGAGTGTCTTAACACTAGGATTCCCCTGCCTACCCTGCTATGTGCGGGATACAGCGTGAAGCTGATTTAGTGAACTTTTTTTATTATTTTTATGAGATTTTATAGTTAAGCAAGAGACAAATACATGCATAAAATTGCCTAATTATTATAATATGTGGTCGTTAGAATATTCGACAATTAACAATTTATATATAGGACATTGGTTTATTATACCTTAGCTTCTGCCTCATCTTTCATAACCGCTTGTTTGACTTCATCTGCAGCAGTTTGTTCCACCTTTAACCGCGCCACTAGAGCAAGACCCTAAAAATAATTATTTGTACTATATATGATATAGGCAAATATGAAAAAGAATATATAATATACAATTTATATAAATTATACTCACTTCCTCTGCTTTTCTTGCTAAAATTGGTTCCATTTCTCGAACTTGTTGCTCCATTACGCCGACGACGTCGTATGTTTCATATAATTTCTATATAAGCATTAGACAAGAAAAAAGTTCACTAAAATATAATGACAATCACTAAAATCGAATATTTTTTTTTTAGGTTTTTGTATTACTAATGCAATTATGATTTGATAATATTTTAATTTAATTAACTCTCAGAAAGGTATGTGAAATATAATTTTAATTAAAATATAAGTGGGATAATAAATACCTGAAGACCACAAGAGATTCTGTCTCTTCCACGTATAATGTCCTGTTGTTTTTTATCAAGTAACGAAAGGTATAGTTTAAGTAAATCAAGGTAACTGCTAGGTGTCGTGTAGAAGTAGCGGCGCATTTCATCGTATAATCTTTCTGTCATCACGTCTACATCCTGAAATAATAATATTATTACTCTCCTTCTTCCTCGCATTAATCCTGGCTATTACCAGGATCTGCCTTCCTACTCAACCTACTCCACTTTGCACGGTCTTTTGCGTCCTATATAATATTATTACTGTTATTTAATAATAATCCGTCGTGGTGTAGAGGCATTGCGACTGACGTGTCGCTAGTAAACGTGACAATTGTAGGTTCGATTCTTACTACATTTTATTAGATTTCCGCTGTATTTCAGACATAGCAGGATAGATAGAGGGAACCTGAGATCTAAGCTACTTAACTTAAAAAATCATAAGTTAATTTGCACTATAAGAAAAAAATATAGTTGAAAATGTAGAAAACAAAGAAATCGTTACAAGAGCAAACCTGGTGCATTGACACAGCTAGTGTTGATATTTTTTCAATGATGTATTCGTCTTCTAGCTGTTGGAGACACTGTTGCGCTACGGATTTCAACGCTTCCGGCGGCCATTTTGTGAACCAATCGATTGTGCAGCAATTCACCAAGGAAGGGAACATCCGACAGCGACGTCTAAGTAATAGAAAATATAAATTACGATGTAAGTACAATTTGAGAGTATAAAGCAGAGCTTTTTATTTGTGTCATTAAATCCAAAGTCAGAAAAAATCTTTTAAAAATAAAGTTTAATATTAAAAATAAAAAAAATCCTTCAAAAAAAATCTGCAACATTGGAAAATAGGGAAAGGAGTGTCTTAACACTAGGTTCTCTCTCTCTACCCTGCTGTGTTCGGGATATAGCGTGAGCGCTAAAAATTATATATTTTTTAACTATAATATAATAAACAAAAAGAGGATGAATATTTTTCATCAATAATACTTCACATTAATCAATAAATATTCAATGTTTCATGTTGAAAGTAAATAAACAGGTGTCCTTGAAACGGGGTCCCTCTTAGTTTAACCTGTTATATGGGAAACTGGGTACTAATGTACTAATGTTGGGTACTAATGTTTATTAAACAATTACTTCACTATACCTGAAAGCTTCTCCCACAGGGCTCATACAAATACAAAGATGCAATTTACTCCGCACGCGGTTTATAAAGAAGTAGTAGACAGAATCGCGGTCGGCTGGATTTATACCAGCTTTGGCTGCATCGTTTCTACATCCAGTTTGTACTTGCTCGTAGGTGTCCCCTTCGAATAAGTTGGGGACTTCACCTGAGAGCAGTTTCAAAAACAACGCGTGTCAGAATTAAGTGTGAGTCAAACTTGCGCCACTGAGGCGTTCTGTCAATCCTGAATTTGGTAAAATTCAAGGATTAACTGTATTTTCTGAAATTGGTACAATTTGAGGATTGTAGGTTAAGTGCGAAAAGGTAGCACAACAACTTACTTAAGTTGACAAGCTTCAGTATGCGGGTATATTCACTTATTTTCTATGCAATAGACTACAAATATAAGTTGGTAATGTTTATTTCTATGAAATACCTATAAATTTTTACTTTTCGCAATTTTTCTTTTATCTGTACTATAAGACGTTGCCTTCGTACCATATTTCAATATTCTAATTTCACGGGAAATACCCTATAGGTTTTGATTGCGAGTATTGAAAATTTGCAGAAATTTGCGGCACAATTTTAGCTTAGAAGTTTGATTTTTTCACACCTCCAAGGGACATTATATCTAAGTATTTGTTATAAATTTCAGCTTGATACTTCTACGTGTTCCTGAGAAAAAGCGTCTTGACAGACGAACGGACACAAAACAAAGTGATCCTATAAGGGTTCCGTTTTTTCCTTTTGAGATACGGAACCCTAAAAAATGGCATCCTTTCATACATTCACTTAATTTATTTTTGTCATTAATCACTGCTAGAGACTAGAATTTGTGAAATAATATATTACTATTGCAAGTATAATAAATGATACTAGTATTGGAAAGTATATTACGCCAAGAGTAGTTTTATTTAAACATTATATAAATACAATATTAAATACCTGAATTAAGCATATTATTGATATCTTCAAGGAACTCCTCCTTAGTAATTTGCGTATCAGTGAAGAGGAACACCGTGTCTTCATACGAGACGCCGGCGCGCATGTACATGTTGCGAAGGTCGTCGTGGAACTCGGGGGTATCGTAGTTGCGCTTTAACTCCATTCCCATGCATCTAGTATTATATACATTTGTTTTATACAGTAAAGTAAGTGTGCAAGAGTATATATGGTAAAAGTCCGCTTAAGCTGTATTGCATGATAAGCCTAAATTTTTATAAATGCTACAAAGAAAGAAGATAATGATAATAATAACGATGGTGACGACGATGATCAAAATATTTTCGCTCCCCCCACTATCACAAAGTAATTTTCAAAATAAAAAAATATATACAGGATGGAATTGTCAGCGCCACTTTAAATGAAACCACAGTTTTAACTACTCTATAAAAGCCTAATATAATTCGGAAAAAAAATAATTCTCAAAAATGAAAAAGTTTTTTTTTCAAACAAAATAAATAATAAAATTAACGTTTTAAAATAAAACGCCATTTGTAAAGTATAACATAGGCACGCACACACTTACCTGTCAAAGCGGCAACGTCGCATACGTATGTGTGCGTGACACGAAATACAGGTATGGATAAAAATCGTGAAATGAAAAAAAAATCCTACGTCCAAACCGTTGAGGTGCCTTGAATATTTTTTTTAATTCTGGGTTTGAAATATTTTTCCCTATATGCAGTTTCAGTTAAAGAAGCGCTGCCTCTTCCACCCTGTATAATAATGTAACTAAGAATTTAACTGGGGTAAGCAATAACCAATGTAACATCTTAGAATCAGATACTAAACTTACATATGTCTGAAAACCACTCACTTGCACTCATTGACGTGCCCGGCAAGAGTTGCCACGGACCGCCTGCCGGAGCCGCCGGGCCCCACCATGAGGCAGTGGCCCCTCTCCGCACGCAACACGCGAGCTACACGCGCCACGTGCTCTACCGCATCACGGAAGAGAACTAGTTTCATTTCTGCTCGCGCTGTTGAATTGTATTCTTCTAAGTATTCCTATAAATGGTACAGACAATGACAAAATAGTTTAATCATACTTATACTAATTAAATATGACAAGCATTTTTTGAAGACACCCAGTCGTATCTACTTGGAAACCCTGCCACAGGTAGGCCATTTTACAGCTGCGTGGCGCAGCTGGCGTGGTATCCAGGTGGTGTGGTGTGGATGGTATTTTAGCTTGTGACGTACTGTGTAGTTAGAAAATTCGATTGAAGGTGACAGGTCAAACAGATCTTCAGAACACTCCCCATGATATGCGCTATAATACGGTAGAGAACGCACAGCGAGGAGGTTCGTCAGGTCGTCATACCAATAAGAAATGACAGTTATGTTTATATTGACTTATACCTTAAGAACAACCATTAATTTCTCAATATCAGGAATTTCTTGATATATTCTATTCTCTTTAGGTATCGCAGAATTGAGAAAATCTCCAAAGAGCAAGGGTGGAGGATGTTCTATGATAGCTTCGTCAGGTATGTCCAATATAGGCTGCTGGAAATATTTCTGACAGACAGTGCTCATTAAATGATAAAAATAGCTCTTGTCTTCGATATTAATGAGTCGATCGTGGAACACACGGAGACATTCATGGTAAAATAAGCTGCAAAAATATAAATAAAAACATAAGTTAAAAAATTTAGTTCAAAAATATAAATATAATTTAAAATGGGATAATTATATTTTTGCGTTACTTTTCTAAAGTATTTTAAATGGATTTTAAATGGAGGATTTTAATGGATTAGTATAAGCGATCTAGAATTTCGACGTTAACGATAAGAGCATATAGATAAGTGGTCAGAGCGATTAAACGTTAGGAGGGTTGGAAAAGCGTGTGTTTGAATCCTGCTATATTCAATTTTATTACGTTATATAAAATATTTGTAATTGATTCCAAAAGTTTTTAAAAATATATAAATAATATTTTTTTAAAAAAATTTAAACTTTTTTGTTGTAAAATACTTCAATTTTCACAAGTTCACACAACTTACCGTAGCATAGCTTGCGGTAACCGCATATAGGCAGCATTCGCTTGCAACACTCCCTGCATAGACTTGGACAAGTCTCTCAGGTTGAACACGTAATGCGACTTGGCTGGCGTTGGTAATAATTCGGAGCATATCTTAAGATATATCTCCACCGCCGCATTCACTATAGGATCGCTGAGCACAGATACTTCTGATACGAAATCTTCCATATGACCCGATAGTATGGCCTGTTAAGAAGTAATTACATTAATTTTATCATATTACCTCGCCTCATAATTAAATAACAACATAACAGTATTTAAAGAAGGTGGCTGACACCGGATGGATGCGAGAAGCCCAAGACCGGGTTGGTTGGCGCTTGATGAGGGAGGCCTACGTTCAGCAGTGGACGGCGATAAACTGATGAAAAAAAAAACATTAGGTATTTACTTTAAATATAGTTTTCATGGCATCAGAATTAGGGGCAGATATGTAGAACATGGCGAAGTGTCGTACAAATCGCGCTGTAAGTGGGTTACGTCCGCCGCCGGGCGGTGCGCACGCGCATGACAACACCACGTCTAATATCTCCTTCCAGTAGAGCTTATCACGATCGTACACGCCTCCAAAATCTAAATATTGTCTGTAAAATGGTTATTTTCTTTAGCGCAGAATAAATGAATCAGTGTTGGAGATAAATAGATAGATAGATAAAACTGTTTATTGCATACTATTCTCTCTATTGGAGATGTGTGACTATAATAAATAAATTAGGATCCAGAGACTTATGTAAAAACAGACAGAACACTGATTCGAATTACATATTACATATTATGTATAGTATATAATATTAATAGTATTATTGATATGAGTATTTCAATCCGTTTCAGTTTGAGGTCGTCGTCGTCGTGTCGCAGGGGAACTAGTGTGTGACTGTAAATGCGACAGGATGTGGGTTCGATCCCCATCCGAAGAAATGAAATATTTATTTAAATGTATATTTTAATTTCGTCGCTCTCGCAACGCGGCGTTGAATTTCGCCGCTCAACAAGTGAAGCATCCGGAAAAAGCCTTCCTGCCTCCTGGCTCGGCGAAAAATGGGGAACGGAGTTTCTAAATACTAGGGGGGTTCCTTTTGCCTACCCCGCTGTGTGCGGGATACGGTGAAGCTGATATTTTTACTAATAATTCCTGGAAAGCACTAAAGAACGTGAGACCGAAGTGAAGAGCTCATTAGTAGCTTTTAGAAGTGCTTATTCAGTATTTATGCTTTTTTAAAAAAATAATTATAAATTTTATTTAATTATCTTATCCTTTTTAGGTTTCCATACTTTTTAAAGAAAAAAAGAACCCTTATAAGATCACCCTATTGTCTGTCTGTCTGCCCGTCTGTCTGTCTGTCAAGACCCTTTATCTCAGGAACGCTTATGGGCCTATGATTTCCTGATAAAAAACATATTTCTATATTTACTTAGAAAAATGATATGGCCGTTTTTTTCGCAAAAAATGAGTATTTCGACACTATGAAGGGAATCAAAATTCATTATGAAATTTGGCAACTGGCATCTACAGATAGTTAGAAGTTTAGGACAAAATCTGAAAACTGTACATTTGTAGTTAAAGTTAAATCCATAAAAAATTAAAAAACGCGTATAATAATATAATATTACCTAAGTAATTCAATAGTAGGTTGAGCTCCATACACATCTAATCGAGGCATATTAACGTCATCAATAAATATTATAACTTTCTTGCCTAATGGTGCCCCTATAGCCTTCCTTGGACGTTTTTCTAGACGCAGTTCAATAACTTCCTGAAAATATTAGATTAAATGTTTAATTATGCTCTTTACAGCAATTGAGTTAATTAATAAACATTTGTAATAATATTGGCACTCTTGATGTTTTCATATTTTTAAAAGTGGGTGTGGAATAAAATATGGAAAGATTCCATATTAGGTTTAAACGAGAATATTCACAAAATAGATCGAAATCATATCACAATATAAGCGGATAAACAATGACCTGAGTCCGGGGACTACTGGTTTGTGCAGAAAAATTTAGTATCACGGGAATGAAGGTGCCGGTTCCTGACATTTTCTTTAAAATTTCTGCTGCAATGCATGTTTTACCAACGCCTGAAAAATTATAATTTGATATACAGGGTGGAAGAGGCAGCGCTTCTTTTATTGAAACTGCATATAGGGTAATATATTTCAAACCCACACCTAAGAAATTAATCAAGGTACCTCAACAGTTTGGACGTAGGAATTTTTTTTCATTTCACAATTTTTATCCATACCTGTATTTCGTGTGACGCACACATACGTGTGCGACGTTTCCGATTTGACAGGTAAGTGTGTGCGTGCCTATGTTATACTTTACAAATGGCGTTTTATTTTAAAACGATAATTTTATTATTTATTTTGTTTGAAAAAATAACTTTTTCATTTTTGGGAATTATTTTTTTTCCGAATTATATTAGGCTTTTATAGAGTAGTTAAAACTGTGGTTTCATTTAAAGTGGCGCTGTCAATTCCACCCTGTATAAGCTTACTAAACGACTACGATTATAAAAACTATAATAATAATAAAACAAAAATCCCTAGAAAGACAATTAGCCAATAAGTTCTGGGTACCTGTGCTCCCTGTAAACATAACTGGCTTTCCAACAGAAAGAAGCTTTTCAAATAGATATCCATAGCGCACAGTGTCTATGGTCGGAACGAGTGTTTCAAAGAAAGGTCGATTACAATCATATAGAAATTCGGGTATTATTTCCGCCCAAACCTTCAGCTTTCGGTGTTTAGTGTCCATGAACATATCGAAGAAGTTGAATCCTTGAGGGAAGCTGAATAGAAAAAAAAATTACATCGTTCTTAATATTACAATACAATTAATCCCTAATAATTTCACGTTAGAACTTGTGAACAATTCAATACATACTATTCAGATTCTTCAAACTCTTCGAATTGTCTTTTTATGATTTCCTCGAAAGGTTTTCTGTTGGCTTCCAGTATGTTGCCACCGATGCACCATACGTAGCAGAATATAAAGCAATGAGCTATATAGACTTTAACAGCGGATTTTTCTGTAAATCTATCGCCAGGCTCTGACAATAGCGCACCGAGTAGGCAACAAAGAGCTACAACTTTGCTGATATCAACCTAACAAGATTATAATAATAATTATTGTTCTAAATATAATAATGATATGTACGACCTAGTGTTTTATTGTAAAAGCGACGGTAGTGGGAGCAATTCCCATTAGGGGGAATGAATTATTATTACTTTTGATAACAAACATGACGTTGACTTGCATCTCAACACACAATGTCTTAGAAATTGGTTAAAAATGTGGAAAACGGAGGCTAACACTAGGTTCTCTCTGCCTATTATGCGGCATGCAATGTGAAGCTAAAAAAACTTACGAGCATATCATCTCATACCTGTTTAATACCAACACTGCATTTCAAGTTAACATGAACAATGCCTACTTCGAGCATTTTAAACAGTTCATAAAGGAATTCACTATTTTCCTGGTTGAATAAGTTTTTCTCCACACCCTCGTCGATCCATGATTGTACATACGGCAGATATCCTAATTCATTGGGATCTATATAGACCATGCCACAACGGGACACTGTAGCAGGTGACGCCTGGGCTAAGTCACCAACCTTTACAAAATATGTTAATATAATTTAAATTAGAATGAAAGTTTTTGGGGTAGATGATAAAAGTTAACATGTCAGATAAATAATTTTTGATTGATTTTAATATCCATCTTGGCTTAGTGGCACAGCGTCTGTAAACATGATGATTGTTGGTTCGATTCCCACTCGGGAGAATGATTGCATTTAATTTCTATTAATTTTCCCATCCTAGTAGACAAGTTCCCCTAGACAGACATGATGTTATGAAATATCTTAAAAATATCTTAAAAACAAACTTTGACATAATACATATACAGACATACAATAGATTAACAATTGTTTAACATTATGTAACACATATAAGTCTATTGTAAATCTGTATACAATCTTTAACAGAATATTCAACATAGAGAAATTATTAAACCAGCCATTAGTAATAGTATCATAGTCAGGCCCAGAATCTATATAGACTATGGTGGGTGGTAGGTTTTGGTAAATATACCTCAAAAAGCATATGAACATATGGAGTGAGTTTAATTCGTTCAGAGTTAGATAGACAAAGCATTTTGTTATCATCGAGCACTGTGTTCATATTCTCTATCCACACGGCGTCCACTGGCCCGTCACATATTAACCACTGGTGATCCTCATTTTCAGCCTGAAAATATAATTATTAATATGTATAATTTAAAATTATTTACAATTTGATTTGAGGCCGTCGTGGCGCAGCGGCACAAGGGTGTGACTGTAACGCGACGGTTGTGGGTTTGATCCCACTCGAGGAAGTAAAATATTTATTTACGTTTACATTGTTATTTCTTCGCTCTGGTATCGAGGCAAAGGGCGACATTGAGTTCTGCCAATTAATACGCAACGCCTCCAGAAATCGGCAGAAAGTGGAGAACGGAGTGTCTTTACCCTAGGTTCCCTCTGCCTACCCTGCTGTGTGCGGGATACAGCGTGAAGCTGAAGCTGATTTACAATTTAAAATCATAAATAATGATTTACATTTCGTTGAACGTTGAGTTCCGAAGTTCAACACGCAAGGTCTCAAGAATTGGACGATAAATCAGGTAAGAAGTGTCTCAACACTAGAGTCCCTATGCCTACAAAAAACAAAATAACCTGTAATAACCTGTACAGCAGTCCTCAAAGATAGTGGGAGGATACCGTCGTGCCATTCAAGAGTTTGCAGATTCACTTC